>JAODAL010055139.1:0-24168 GCA_025379985.1 Phyllomedusa bahiana
TCAAAAAAAAAACGTAATGTTATTTTTGATATAATAAACTGTTTTTTTGCCCCCTTTCAATTCACCCGTGGTGAATATAGAATTTCTGTTTTAAGATTTTCCCTAGAAGGGTGGGGTCAATGAACAGTGCTGGGTGCGGGAAAAGTTCCCAAAAAACACGTAAACTTTTATGTTTTTTATTAATAAAAATGTATTTTTTTTCACCCTTTTTTAATTGACCTGTGGTGGAAAAATAGAATTGCTGTTTTAAATTTCGTAGAAAAAAGCTGCGTCCAAATGAACAGTCTGGGGGGCGAAAAAATCAAAAAAAACACTAACCCGTGAATTTTTTCGTACGATACAAAAAGGTATTTTTTTGGGAACAAAAAACCCTTTTGTTGGGCTACAAGATTGCTGGGTTTTTGTAATTTAAAATGCAAAAAGGGGGATATATTTAACGGGCCCCGGTGGTAAATGGGGAAAAATTTAAAAACCTTTTCTGAAATGTATACTGATAATAAAGTGGAGTTTTGAGCTAACAAAGAGAACCCGCAGTTACTAAAAATGATGTTTTTTTCCAATTTTAAATTCCGGTGCCCAATATCCAAGGGAAAAATTTCAAAAAGCAAACTGTTAATAATAAAGATATTCCCCAAATGTTACACTAAGTCTTGGTGAAAATTTTCCAGTGTTTTTTTTATATAGGCTTTGTCTTTTTGTTCCGGCCCCCGGGGCCCCCCCCCCCCCCGCTCCCCCCCCCCGCCGTGGTAGATTCTGCTTTAAAATTCTCTACTAAAATACATAAAATTTTTCAAAAACCCCCAATCTAACTAAATTGGAAAGGGTCACAGCTAATAGTAGAGGTTTTTTCTGGGGCAGAAAAAAGACAAAATTTGCTGAGGAGTTTGGGCCCCAGGGAGAAGCGGTCCTATCCCATTGAAACGCTGAGAGACACTGAGGCTGAAACAAAAAAACGCTGTTCATGTAAAACGAGTCATGTGATTTTTCCAGCCAATCGCAACCTTTACACATCCCAGTCATGACGTCGCACACACATCATCACCCTGTCTATTCTGTAAATCCATTTGCTGGCCACCAAATTACAGGAAGCGCCGAAAAAGGCGCGATCTTAATAGATGATGCACAGATTTTAACCTTAATTATCGCATGATCTGGAAATTTCGATCACCATAAAAACCTTGATAAAAATCGCTCAACACTAGTCAACAACCCGAAAAATCTGTCTCGGCCCTCCTCAACTTGCTAGAGCGATTTGCATTGGTGTCATATTATAAGTTGAATATCTCTAAGTCGACGATTCTCCTGGTAAACTGCCCCCCCTCCCTCAAATCCAAATTGTCTCAGATAGGCCTCGTATGGTCGGATTCCTTCATCCCATATCTCGGTGTTAAGGTGTTTCCTGATATAGTTTCCACCATAGATACAAATCTTCGGGATTTATCCAATACCCTAACGGAAGAAATCACTAGACTTAATAAATTCCAACTGTCCTGGCTGGCTCGTATTAATTTGACGAAAATAGTCCTGTTACCTAAATTTCTGTATATCACATGATCACTACCCTTTTTGTTCCCGAAAGAACAACTTCCGCAACTTCAAAATCTACTTCTCCAATTTATATGGAGTCTAAAGCGCCCTAGGGTTCAGAGGCAACATCTGTACAGGAGAGTCAACCAAGGAGGCCTTTCTGTACCGAATCTTGCTCAATATAACATAGCTTCAGTATTGGAACCATTATCCCTTTACTGGCATTCCCCTGACTCCCAACATTGGATATCTCTCGAGAACTCAGTTATTCCTAGGGGTTCCATTAGAGATTGTATGATTGCGATGTTGTTTGGATGGAGACCCCCGGAGTTAGCTCTATTAACCCTATCTCATGCGATTAGAGCATGGAACAAGCATATTGTGCAGACGAGAAAGGTCTTGGTACCAAGGTTCAAATGTCCACTTTCAGTTCTGCACTGTCTTGCTCCGGACGTTCCCATCCATCTTTGGACCTCAATAGGGATTAGATTGATCAATGAGATATTTGATTCCGACCACTTCAGTACCTTTGAGGAGCTTTGTATGCGCTTTACGATTCCTCGTAACCAGTTCTTCTTATTCTTGCAGGTTAGACATGTAATCCAAACATTGAGGTGGCCACACGTCTCCACCCCGGCTTCTTCTTTCCATACATTGCTGTTGCTTGTATAGGAACTGCCATTTGACCTCTATACCTACGCATCTAGAATGTTACCAATGATGTTACCTATTGTTGCTGCTTCTAGTTTGTTGCCTGTGAAATTTATTATGTTCTGTTCTTGCTATGATACTTGATACATGACCTGTTCTTTCCTTTCTGAGGTTATACCTTGTTATCATGTTTATGTTCTTTACCTATTTAGACGATATTCATATCTATCTACTACACGTTGTATCTATCTATATTCTAATAAAATATTTTTTGCTGAAAAAATATATATATAAAGGTATTTCAGTTGTATAATCAAAGATGGAGGCTCTTGTATGAGTCACACATGAAGATGATGTTTGCTTGGACTGGTTTTGGAATGCACCAGATATCATTCATGTGCTAATTTAAGGTAAATTTAAGGTAAAACAATAAGGCTCAAGATAACATTGTAAAACCTGTGTAATGGTCAGTGGTAATGTATCCTCTGGACCACCGCAAGCGATGGTATAAGCCACGCCAGGGAGCGGAATCTAAGTAGGTCCGGTTTTCACCAGAGGCCCCCCGCAAAGCGGGATGGACTTGCTACGGCGGATTGCTACCAGGTCGCTACCCCTGATGTGACTTGCTTGCGGTGGCTGCCGAGGTGTGGTGTGGTACAGAATCGTGAGGCAGGCTCATAGTCGAAGACAGGCGGCAGGTCAGGACAGGCGGCAAAGGTTCGTGGTCGAGGGACGGAGGCAGAAAGGTACGATACACAGTAACGGCAACAAGAAACAATGGAATGCTTCCTATCTAGGCACAGGGCACTATTGATTCGGCAAGGTGATAAGGAAGGGACAGGACTTAAATAGGGTCAACGCCCGGTGAGACCAATTACTGGCATGTTGTCCCTTTAAATTGAGCTGCAGTAACGCGTGCGCCGCTACTGGGCGAGTGCGCGTCCGGCCAGCAGCAGGAGCGTGCGCCCAGAGTACAGCAGGAGCGCAGTGAGGTAAGTGGACAGAGCTGCAAACGCGCCAGAGTGCGGGTGTGCCTGCGACATAACACGTGGGTCGCAGGGACACCCATGACAACCTGACTGATAAGCCACAGCCTTCTAGATGAAAGAGGAATGCATCATGAAGGTGGAGACAACCTTATGTATGAAAACTGTTTAGGTCTAAGACTTTCTTTGCTGCCAATAGCAACCAATCAGAACCCCTCTTTCATTTCATATAGTGCTCTGAAAAAAATTAAAGGGACGCTCTGATTTGTTGCTATGGGAAACAAAGAAGGTCCTACACCTAGACAGTTTTCATACTTGTCACCCTAAGGGTCTGCAGGCCACAAGGGGATGGGGGCAGGTATGATGTTTGAGATGGGGTATAAAAGACACAAGCATGCTGTTGGGATCTTTTTTGGGAGGAAGCCAGCAAACTGGGGTAAGTTTTTAAAATCAATTTCACATGCTATTCAATATACCTTTTTTATACATGTACTCGTGTCTCATTGTATTGCACCTAACCTTTTGAACCTAACCTAGTAGAGGGTGGAATAAATATATATTTCTACATAGATATTTATTTATAATATTTATATGACTATGTATATGTATATGATTCACAGAATCTATTACATTTCTAAACAGAGACTCGGGGTGTCCATCAATTATATCAGTCTTGTAATTCTTCTAATTCACAGTTCAATATCAGTCTACTCTTTGATATTGTGCAGCAGACTTTATGCATTGGTTTATTGTTGAAACTTTTCTCAAAATACATGCATTCTCAATATACAGTATATGATTTGGTACTCAGTAAAAATCAGAGAAAATCTTAAAATAGAAACCAAAAGTACTGCTTAGCCCGCCCATATAAAACCATCAACAGATTGCTCTGTATACACAATGTTACAGGGAATCTGTCAATTATAAGGGATAAGGAAGTAGGGCTTCCACTATCTTTAAAGAAGTGCTACCAGAATTTTCTCTACTTTTTACTCAGAAATTCTACTACAAATCATATAAACCTATATACCACAGAGCTTTGCTTCTCCCCTTCCACACATCCTGCTTTTAGATAGAGCAGCATAAACCACCTTAAAGGTTTATTTTAACTCTACCCTATTCTCATCCCATTTTTCATTTTGTTTTACAGGTCAGGTGTAGAGATGGGCGAATTGATTCTAACGAAGTGGAATTCGTTTAGAATTTCAGGAAAACTTTGATTCTGAACGAAGTCGAAGTTTAGGGTAATTCGCTGGAATGAAGTGTGTTTTTAATTGATAAAATGGCTCCGAGCACATGGCGTTACATGGGGAAAAGACGTCTGGCAGGAAGAAGTGCATAGCCTACATGACATGTGCAGAGATGAAGCCAGAGACCGGCGGGATTCTGTGATGTCACCGCACTATATAAGTCCGGGCGCGACGCTGGGAGCTCATACCGCTCTCACTGTACTGAGTAGGGAAGGTGCTGCCGTGGCTGCTTGTGATGTCTCATACTAAAGAACTCACTTTTATACAGCGATTTTTAGGGGGTGTCACAGCTTGTCTCAGAGACTGCTTCTCTTACGTTCTAATTCTGATTTTGTGGGGTATTGGAACTGAAGTCCAGTGTGCGTCCAATGCATCTGCATATATATTTTAATGCTATCTGCTCAGTTCTTCAGCACATTGAATATCCAAAAGTTATCTAAGCCTGTTCCTGTTGTATTCATTTAAAGAAACAGCGTTTTTACAATCCAAATACCACTTAATTGTTGGTTGCTAATTTTTTTTGCGCAATTTAGATCCAGGGTTAATTAAGCGTTGTTCTGCTGTTGTGGTCACTAAAAGAAACGTTCTTTTTCACCGCCAAAGAAGAAATTTTGCCTGTAGCATAATTCATAACCGAAGGTTAATTACAAGTTTTTCTGTTGTTGTGTACCGTAAAATACACGCCATTTTAAAACGCTACAAAGCTGGTAATTTTTGGTTGCTCATTTCTTTTGCGCAATTTAGATCCAGGGGTTAATTAAGCATTGTTCTGCTGTTGTGGTCACTAAAAGAAACGTTCTTTTTCACCTCCAAAGAAGAAATTTTGCCTGTAGCATAATTCATAACCGAAGGTTAATTACAAGTTTTTCTGTTGTTCTGTACGGTAAAATACAGTCCATTTTAAAACGCTACAAAGCTGGTAATTTTTGGTTGCTCATTTCTTTTGAGCAATTTAGATCCAGGGGTTAATTAAGCATTGTTCTGCTGTTGTGGTCACTAAAAGAAATGTTCTTTTGCACCACCAAAGAAGAAATTTTGCCTGTAGCAAAATTTATATCCGAAGGTTAATTAAACCTGTTTGTGCTTTTATATTCAGTAAAATACACAGTGTTTTTAAACGGCACATACAAGTAAATTTTTCCTGGCCATTTGTGGAGCGCAATTTATATCCAAGGCTTACCTAAGCTTGTTACTGGGCTAATTAGGAGTCAAATACAGGATGTGTATTTATCATATACAGATATCTTCATCAAAAAGTGTCTGTACATTTTAGAACAAAGTATGTCAGACAGAGAGGTGGCAGGCTCTTCACCTGTGAGTGGCAGTGGCACAAACATTCCTGGAGCAGGCCCAGGTCGCAGCACAGCAAGGGAACGTCGCAGCAGGGGTCACTCGGTGAGGCCACAACTGCCGCTTTCATCTAGCGGCCGTGTGTTGTTCAGCAACCTAATGGTTCTTGATTGGTTGACCAGGTCATCCACTTCCTCCCAGATGACATCTGACAACCCCAGCCAAGAGTCGGTGGGAATGTCAGACACAACCCTTAGTTGGCATGGCCCAGGAGCGGGTCAGTGGCCATCACCTGTTCTCAACCCGCCTCTGTCCCATCCGGTTCCCTCAGCCAGAGATCTACTATGTGGTCTGGGCTCAGAGCCACTATATAGCGAGGATGAACAATTTGAGGAGGGCAGTCAGCAGCTAGTTGGCAACGAAGTAATGGGGCCAATATCCCCTGCTTCTTGCAGTAGGCGGCAAAGTATAGATCTTGAGAGTGGCATGAGAGGTCATGTTGTGAGGGGTCAGCCTCTGCATACCAAGACCGGTAATGAGGACAGCTTGGACGATGAAACACAAATAGATGATGATGTAGCTGACCGCACTTGGGAGCCGGGTGAAGCAAGGGGTTCATCATCGTCAGGAGAAGAGGACGTCAGCTTGCGCGTCAGGCAGAGGCGCAGCCAGCAAGTGGGTTGTGTGGCCGTGAGTCAGCAGGGTAGCAGCAGTGTAAGGTCGGGTTCCAAGCAGCCACTGGGTAGAAAACCTGCTTCGCAGATCCAAGAAAGTAGCGGCACAGGGGCTCAGCGAGGCAGCGGCAGTAGTAGTCACTCAGTGCGGAGCGTTGGCGGTAAAATCAGATACTCGGCGGTGTGGCAGTTCTTTGCTAAGACACCAGAGGAGCCGAATATGGGTATATGTAGAATCTGTAGGCAGAAAGTGAAGCGTGGCCAGGAAGCTAACGTTGGCACCACGGCCCTGCGTCAACACATGCAGCGTCACCATCCGGTGGCCTGGGAGAAACGTGGCTCAGATGTGGTGGTCCATCCTGCCGCCGCAGCAACATCAGCAGCAGCGCCCAGTGGCACGCATGCCATTGCAGCCAGTCAAGGCTCCACCACCTCTGCAGAAGGGAGCTGTTTCTCTTTGCCATCATCTTCCGGTCCAGATGCTGCTGCTCCTCGCTACTCATGGCGCCAGCAGTCGTTCAGCGAGGCGATTGCAATAGAGACAACAGTATGCGTCCAACCATCCTAAGGTGCAGCAGCTGACCATGCTCCTGTCCAAGTTGTGGTACTGCAGTCCCTCCCTTTCCAAATGGTGGACTCTGCACCGTTCAGAGAACTAATGGCTTGTGCCGAGCCGAGATGGAGAGTTCCAAGCCGTAATTTCTTTTCCAAAAAGGCAGTACCAGCACTTCATAAATATGTAGAACAGAAGGTGGCCCAGTCCTTGAGCTTTGTTCCAAGGTGCACGGCAGCGTGAACGTCTGGAGCTGTAACTACGGTCAGGGACAGTACATGTCCTTTACGGCCCACTGGGTGAATGTGCTTCCTGCTCAGGCACACCAACAACTTGGACCAGAGACGCCGCTTTCTCCTCCACGTTGTCAAACTGTGGCTCCTTCGCCAATGTCCGCCTCCTCCTCCTCCACCACCACCACCATCTCAGCCTCCACAAGTACTGCTCCATCATACCACAAGTGTAGGGCACAGCAGTGTCACGCAGTTCTACACCTGGCTTGCCTTGGCGAACGAAGTCACACAGGGGAGGAACTGCTCCGCGTCATGCACCAAGAAATCGATGTGTGGCTTTCTCCGTGCCAACTGCAAATCAGAACCATGGTGATGGACAATGGGAGTAACATGGTGTCCGCGTTGCACCAAGGAGGGATGGTGCATGCACCCTGCATGGCGCATGTGTTCAATCTGGTTGTGAAAAGGTTCCTGAAGTCTTCCACCGATCTTCTGAAGATTCTGAAAATGGCCAGAAAACTGTGCATGCAATTCATCCATTCCTACAAAGCCAGGAACACCCTCCTCGAGTTGCAGCAGCAGAACGGCATCCCCCAACACACGCTGATATGCGATGATTCCACCCGTTGGAATTCCAGCCTGCACATGTTGGACCGACTGTATGAACAGAGAAAAGGCCATTAACGATTTTTTGACGATCCAGGCAGACAGGAGTACTCCCCTGTGTAACTTTGATGTCAGCCAGTGGCAGCTCATGCGTGACACCTGCCGTTTGTTGAGGCCATTCGAGGAGGCGACGTTATGTGTCAGTCGCCAGGACTCCGGGATGAATAACGTCATTCCACTGCTTCATGTCCTGGAACAGATGCTGAAAAATCTGTCTGGGCAGGGGACTGGAGATGTGGCGACTACATCTCACGGCCACATGAGTCCGGGGTGGACTGAAATGGAGGAGGAGGAGGAGGACATTGGAGCAGAAGCATTGTCTGGTGAAATGAGTGGATTTTCTACCCATGTGACAAGAGAGGAGGAGCAGGAGCAGCTGGAGGAGGTAGATGGAGATGAGGAAGACGAGGCAGATGACCGCAAGCACCGTGGCAGTATACAGTGGAGATGGAGGCAGGGAGCCCCTCGGAGTCACTTGTGCAGATGGCCCGCAACATGCTGATTTGCCTTGCTAGGGACAGCCGAATAGTCAGCATCCGGCAGAGGGATGACTTCTGGCTCTCCACCCTATTGGACCCTCGCTACCGGTCCAAAATGGGAGCCTTTTTCCCAGCTATTGAGAGGGAAGACAAACTCAAATACTATAGGGAAATCCTCAGTAATCAGTTGGCTGCTGCCTATGTGCGGCATCGTCCCTCCTCTGACAGGTCTGACCGAGGGGTTCTTCAGTGCTCACGTACTACTGCCGCGGCTGCTGGGAGAAGGTGGGGGGGGTAGGAGCAGTACCAGCTCCATCAGCAGCAACCTAAGTCTGGAGTCACTGATGAGCAGCTTCCTTCACCCGCCTAGTGAGGAGGGCAGTCGCCAGCAGCAGCAGGACCTGGAGCAGACCCTGAACCAACAGGTGGTGGCCTACTTGGACAGCACTCTGCCACCCCCGTTAGAAGATCCGCTGGACTACTGGGCAGCCAAACTGTGTGGCCGCAACTTGCCGAGTTTGCAGTGGAGAAGCTGTCCTGCTCGGCCAGTAGTGTGGCATCAGAGCGGGTGTTCAGTGTGGCAGGGGCCATCATTACCCCAAGGAGAACTCGCTTGTCCAAGGGAAAAGTGGAACAAAAGAACTTTGTTAATATTAATAAGGCGTGGATTGGCCAGGATTTAAACACACCAATGCCATAGGAGTCAGACTACAACACACAAGACGACTCACCCAAACAGAGAGAAATGAGTCTGGGTTCAAACTACCTGCCTCAACCACTATTCTGATGCCGCCACCCGCCTGATGCCACACATCTGCCTACCACCATCTTTACCAGGGACTGGTATTGCCACCAACCTCCACACTCTGTCATTGTGCCACTCTGACCTCATGCTGCTGCTGCTGTTGCTGGTGGCCTGACATCCACACTGTGTCATTGTGCCACTCTCTGACCTAATGATGTTGCTGCTGTGACCTCCACTCTCTGTCATTGTGCCACTCTGTGGCCTACTACTGTTTTGCCACCTCCAGAATGTCATTGTGCCACTGTCTGGCCTCATGCTGCTGCTGTGGCTGCTGCCGTGCCCTCCACACTGTGTCATTGTGCCACTCTCTGACCTCATGCTGCTGCTGCCGTGATCTCCACTCTCTGTCATTGTGCCACTCTGTGGCCTACTACTGTTTTGCCACCTCCAGAATGTCATTGTGCCACTGTCTGACCTCATGCTGCTGCTGTGGCTGCTGCCGTGCCCTCCACACTGTGTAATTGGGCCAGTCTCTGACCTCATGCTGTTGCTTCCGTCACCTCTACTCTCTGTCATTGTGCCACTCTATGGCCTACTACAGTTTTGCCCCCTCCAGAATTTGTCATTGTGCCACTTTCTGACCTCATGCTGCTGCTGTGGCTGCCGTCACCTCCACACTGAGTCATTTTGACACTCTGTGGCCTATTTCTGTTTTTGCCACCTCCAGAATTTCATTGTGCCACTCTCTGACCTCATGCTGCTGCTGCCATGACCTCCACTCACTGTCATTGTGCCACTCTATGGCCTACTCCTGTTTTTGCCACCTCCAGAATTTCATTGTGCCACTCTCTGACCTCATGCTGCTGCTGCCGTGACCTCCATTCTCTGTCATTGTGCCACTCTGTGGCCTACTACTGTTTTGCCACCTCCAGAATTTGTCATTGTGCCACTGTCTGACCTCATGCTGCTGCTGTGGCTGCTGCCGTGACCTCCACACTGAGTCATTGTGCCACTCTGTGGCCTACTCCTGTTTTTGCCACCTCCAGAATGTCATTGTGCCACTGTCTGACCTCATGCTGCTGCTGTGGCTGCTGCCGTGACCTACACACTGTGTCATTGTGCCGCTCTGTGGCCTACTCCTGTTTTTGCCACCTCCAGAATGTCATTGTGTCACTCTCTGACCTCATGCTGCTTTGGCTGCTGCTGTCACCTCCACACTCTGTCACTGATGTTGCCACCTGAGCCCTCAGCTTGTTTTTTTCCAGCTGTCGCTGCCATGAGTTTATCAGGCTACATTCCCACTTGAGTTTTTTGGTCAGTTTTGCCTTCTTAAGTGCCCAGGGAATTTTATAGTGAAGCGATTCTAAGAGCGGCGGCAGTCATATGCGTGTCATACTAAAACACAGCATTGTATGAAGACCAAACCAAGCTCCTTCTGCATATTTAAGCATGGCACAACATTCTACAGCACCCTGCAGGCTCTGTGCAGCCTGGAAACAGCTGTTTTCTAACGCGATTCGTCCCGAAGCAATTCGGACCGAAACAAATTTTGTCGTGAAATTCGGTGAAGTCACCTAATCGAATTTTTGAGAACTTCGCCCATCTCTAGTCAGGTGGTCAATTTTGATTCCTTATAATTAGTGATATGCTTCAGATTTAAGTTAAATTCAACCTGAACCTGAGCACTTCAATTCAGGTCAGCCTGATTTTTTGAAAATATATGCCAAAATTCAAATGGGACCATAACCCTAAACTTTAAAATGGGATACGTTTTTTTAGTGGGTTAAAATGGGTTAACTTACCCATTCCTCAGCATTTCTGGCTCAATATCGCTGTTGCTATGACATCACTTCAGGTCCTACGTTAGGGTTATTATGTAATATTAGACCTAAAGTGATGTGGTAGTAACTTCAGAGAAACAATGTCATAGGACCAGAAGAGCGAGGGAGCAGGTAGGTAAACCCAATTTAGAGTTATGGTTGCCATCAGAATTAGGGCTCAGTTTAAGGTTAGGGCCAGAGTGAAAAATGTTTCTCAAATTCAGTAGAATTGATGTTGAACTGAGCAGGGACAGATTTGAGCAACACTAATTTTGACATAGTTGCTTCTCTTTTCTAATAGAATATGTGCTCAAATGGAATCTAACAAAGCAGTATGACCTTCAATTACATACTCCATTTTCCATTTTGTTAATAAAAAATAAGGGGAAAAAATATACATTAATACACATAAAAATTTATTTTGCTGAAAATTTGACAAAACATTTATGTTTGCTTAAATGTTGTCGCAGCTTTCCAGTAACAGAAATCCCTGAGCCGTGCCCAACCATCTGCAAGTTCAGTAAATTTCAATATCATGAACTTCACTGTCGTCATCTTCTCATATGTATATATGATATGTCAGAAGATCATTTTGACTGGATTCCCTTTTTCAAAGATTTCATGTATCATAAAATAAGAAATGAGTAAAAATAAACTTAAACAAAGTCAGGAGATTAATGAACAGGAACCTAATGGTACTGTAAATCTTGAAATGTATCATTCAATGTATCATTCAGCACACAAGTGTATTTTATGTCTAGAAATTATACACAAATGATAAAATTAATGACACGAATCGCAAAGCAATATTAAACCCAAGGACAGATAACTAGCACATCTGG
This sequence comes from Phyllomedusa bahiana, assembly GCA_025379985.1. Classification (NCBI taxonomy): domain Eukaryota; kingdom Metazoa; phylum Chordata; class Amphibia; order Anura; family Hylidae; genus Phyllomedusa; species Phyllomedusa bahiana. The sequence continues at coordinate 11,717 of JAODAL010055139.1, forward strand.
TCTATGTAGGACTTATTGGACTATTGAGGTCTAGTCAGACCAAGATGTTCCTCATAACAGGTTGAGCAAGGATTTACTAATAGTTGTCTTCATTTTTTAATGGAGTACATTCATTAAGTAGATTATACAATAAATTGTTCTAAACACTGGTGTGTCCACACGAGATTGTGTTTTCTTGCTTTGTCCCACATAATGCTTAAGATTTATTTTTGTAACTACGGAAAACTAGGATTCCAAATGTTGCTGATCTCTTTGCAATGTCTTACTTTAGCCAGACTAGGTAAGTTTTTGATATTTAATACCATTCTAAACTATAACATAAGCACACTGCAATTTAAATATAATTAAAAGTTAATATGCAACTTTAAATGGTAATATCCACCTTCTAATTTTATTTATTTAATTTTACCTTAATCGATCAAAAATAGTGGTGCACATTGGATTCCAGTCAATGTCAAATTTGACACAGATCTAAGCAATTTGATTTGTGTAGGCCCTAATCACATTTTGGTAAAATCACCAATAACCATAAATTAGGTTTAAGGTTAGGTTTAGGTTTTTTTTTAGAATTTTTACCTTTTGCTGCTACTCCAAGTCCCACATCGCTCACACCACTGTGTTAATTCTGTTGCCATGTCTGACATCACTTCTGGTTTCCCTAGGTTACTCTATGGTTTTGGAATCAGAAGTGATGTCAGACAAACACATAGGAAGTGATGACATGAAGGGAGCAACGTGAGGCCAGTCAAGCCAATATCAAAGCGAACAAAGTACTATCTGAGCAAAAAAAGTCATAAACTTCTTAACAATGTATGTTCCCAATTTATAATTTGGAAATGTAAAATAAGCTTTATTTAATTCAATAAATAAATTGAAGACCACTGCATCACATACTCGACATACACAGAGGCATCAGAATTGTAAAGTTTTTTCACATAGGTTCTATGAGTATCTGGAAGACAACACCTTATACTAAACCTAAACTAGAATTGCTACAACCACTTTAAATCTTAAAAAAAAGTTATTTCATCTTACCTGCATCTGAGGGAAACTGTTGAAGGATTCATAATTGATCCCTTTCTGTATACACTGTAATAGAGAAAGTGTCACTATAGATTGTGCAGGAACTTTCACAATTTAGCAGTTCCTTTTCCTCAAGGGTATGAGGAAAAAAAAACTACTCAAACTGCAAGTGAAAGAAAATTGGGTAATAGGAAAGGTAACAAGGTTCTGTTCTGCAAGCAATGGAATCAAGAAGTCCACCTTACCAAGATCTTTTATATGACAACAGATCCTGTGTCTGACTTAATAGGCAGAAGAAGTATATTTAGTAAATAACTACGCATTGAATACAAATACATCACAAAATTCTACATATGAGGATTTAGGCACACGTGAAGCTTTTAGATGGCTGGAGTTAAAGACAGGGAAGAATATTAACTTACACAGAGACAGAACCTATAACTTGATGAGCTATAATTATATGCATTCCAGTTTATTATCCTTTTCAGCAATTGGTTGACACCCGCCATTCACTCTACTGTCTATTATCTCTATGTTAACTCCTTTTTCTTCTCAGGTTTCCTCAAGTGTATCCCATTTATGTGTAAGTAGCACATTATATCAACAATGTGCATAAACTTAGACTTCTCTATACAGTAAATATCCTTTATACCTTCCATGTCTAATTTTTAGTTCCCCTAAATACTTGATAGTGTCACACTATTAGCTTTTCTGCTTATTATTTTACATTTTTTTTGTAATATTTGACAATAAGGAAACTTTAAATATGATAGAAATAAATTATTTATTAAAAAATATTTACAGATGATTCTTCTGTGAGAATATGTTCGCATAGCTGATTTGAATCCTATTTTCAGTGCAGGTTTGGCACGGATTCAAAAATTACTAAAAAAGACCCTCAGTTCATTTTCATTTTCCTATGTAAAACCGCTTTTTACGTGTGTTTTTCTTGTTCGCATGTTTTACTCCCTTTTTCAGCGACATGCCAATTCTCGAGGCATTTTCCACACGTAAAATGCCCATAGGAATAAATGGAGAGCTTTAAAATCTCATCCTAAATCTCATCCACAAGTGTGGTACACTTTTGACGCAGTTTTGACCTTTTTTTAGATGTAGATCTGCGCCCAAAATCTTCAAAAGGCAAATATCCCTAACTTTTTGTGAGTAGTGTACACTATTCTAGCCAGTCATTGATCACAGCCTAGAACATAGATGCAGTTTTATTTGTTATTTTTCTTAACAGGTTTCAAATTCTGTGCTGATTAATTTGTTAAACCCTTTCTGCAACCGGGATTTTTGTTTACGTTCATTTTTAACTTCCTGCCTTTCATGAGCAAGTGGTATCATTTACCATAGTATATATTGTGCAGGGAAATCTTCAGTAATTCTGGAACATGAATGCACCATTTTTTGTAGGGGTGTTGTTTTGTATTCACTGTGCAGTATACATGACATATTGTCTTTATTCTACAGGTCAATACGATTCCAGTGAAATCTGATTTTTTGGAGTTTTTTATGTTTTTTTAAGTTAAAAAAATTAAATAATTTTTTACATTTTTAAATTTTGTGTTAAAGCACCATTTTCTGCAACCAATACTTTTTAATCTTTTCATCTATAGACCTGTTTTTATTGCAGGCTGAAGTATAGTTTTTAGTGGTACAATTTTGGCATACATATGACTTTTTTATCACAATTATTCCAATTTTTTGAAGATGCTAAGTGATAAAAAAATGCAATTTTGACATTGAGTATTTTTTTTTACCTATGGTGTGCACCAAAAGGGATAAAAAAATGTTACATTTGAATAGTTCATAGTTTAATGATGTAGTAGTACCAATCATGTTTAACTTTTTATTTTTTTTATTTTTTATTATTAAAATGACAAAAGGGGGCATTTTGAACTTTAAATTTTTTTAAATTTTTTTTTTTACTTGTACTTTTAGTCCCTCTAGGGTACTTAACCACTGGGGGCCCAATTACTTTTACACCGCTTTTCAATATTAATGTATTGTAGAATAGTGTGCAATAATGGTTTTCCTATTACACACTGCCTACAGCAAGTTAAAATAGGTGTAGAAAAAGATCAGCTATGAAGCTCCTTAGTAGGCCCCCAGCTGCCATTACAATTGGTCAACACCCTGAGATCCCATTGCAGTGGTAGTGGGGAACAAGCAGGAACCACACTGTTTCTTAATCCCTTAGATGCCACAGTTATGTTTAGTAGTATAATGTTGTACCGTGTTAGCCAAAGAAAGTAGTAGAAGAGTGAAGAAATCAGGCGATACCTTTTTCAGGCTAACTGAGTATATTTGATGGTGAGCTTTCGAGAGAACTAGCTCCCTTCTTCAGACATGATGTTATACCAACATCATGTCTGAAGAAGGGAGCTAGTTCTCTCGAAAGCTCACCATCAAATATACTCAGTTAGCCTGAAAAAGGTATCGCCTGATTTCTTCACTCTTCTACAGTTATGTTTAGTGTGGCATCTAAAGGGTTAAAAGACCAGGACTGGCATTATCTACTAGCCCTCTCCATACCCCATACTGACTACATGCTGTAAATATAACGCAAATATTAGTAAGGAGTTGTTATATGTTTATAACAGTTTAAGATCCTGTATAATCATAGAGTTAATAACAGAATGATCCCATCTGTAGTAGGAGCTTAGGAGTCTATTAAATACTGTGAAAACACTTAACTCAATAATAAAGTTGAAGTGACTATATTGTTGGCAGAATTTTATAATTCAACCCAATGGCCATGTGGAGGATTTGCACTCTGTAACAGAAAATCCAAGCTTGAACAGATTTCAAAGAGATAATAGGCACAGAACAGTAGACTCGAAAATGATATGATAGTAAAAGGGGGACAATCCTGTGAACAAGGACCAACATGGTTTAACCCCTTAGGCCGTGTTCACATGGCTTATTCCCGACGAATTTGTGAGCCGTATTGTGCTCACAAATCCGGCGTGAATAAGGGGCGGGACGGGGGCGGGGCTGGAGCGCGGCGGGGGCGCCGCTCCCCGGCCCATAGACAATGCATTATCTACGGCGCGTACGCGCCATAAATAATATGCATGTCACTTTCTCCCCCCGCGGCGGATTCGCCGAGCGGGGAGGAGCGACGGAATCCACTGTTCTCTATGAGAGCAGTGGATTACCCTTATTACTCCGACGGATTGGCGCCGTACTGCAGCGAAAATCCGGCGCGCAGTACGGCGCCAATACGAGACAAAATAAGCCGTGTGACCGAGGCCTTACCGTCGGAGCCAGTATCACACACATAAAGACATAAAAACATATATATATTAGGGAGTACCGACTTAACTCACAATTAGATGTATACAAAAAATTTAGTTAGATCAGTATATTGTAAAATTCAAATCCAGAGGAAGAGATATCTAATAATGATACAAAATGTCATATTTTACATTTAAGCCATATGGTTGGCGAGTTCTAAGGGTAAAGATCCATTTTGCCTCACAGTTCAATAATTTTTCCCGTAAATTACCTCCCCTAACATCCATAATGACTCCTTCTATACCCTGCGGGGGAATTAATACGTACTAAAATAAACTGTAGTTCTCACCTGGACTTTGAGGCCCAACAACAATGTGTTTTTAATAAGTTGAAACAAAGGGGATACACAGACAAAAGTTTGAAACGGTCAAGAAAAAAAGTTGAATTGATGACACACAATAGTCTATTATTAGATAGAAAAAGAAAACAAAATGATTTTTCTGGCATCACTTTTTCCACCACATACTTCCCACATTACAACAAAGTGGTTGACATCATGAAAAAGTATCTCCCGATTTTGTATACACATCCCAGCCTGTCAAATGTAATGCGTAAGGGAGTTACATTTATATCTAAAAAAGCCCCCAATATAGGCTCCATTGTCTCTCCCAGTTTGTTCCTGAGTACAAACAATGTACCAGAAAAAAACCTGGCTTAAAACTACAGGTTGTTTCCGTTGTGGACACAGGATCTGTATGACCTGCAACTACATGGACGTAAATAACACCTTTTTGTCTTTTGTCACTAAAAAAAGCTACAAAATTAGACAATACATCAATTGTAATACGAAAAATGTGGTGTATATTATAGCTTGCATAGCCTGTCAAATTCAGTATGTTGGTTGCACCTACAATTCTCTCAAAACGAGAATCAGACGTCATATTTCTGACGCCAAGAAAGTGCAATGCTTAACCACTATGTCTGCTGCATCTAAACACTTTATAGAACAACACAGAAGTGATTTAACATCTTTCCGTTGCATTGGGATAGAAAGAGTCATTATGGATGTCAGGGGAGGTAATTTACGGGAAAAATTATTGAACTGTGAGGCAAAATGGATCTTTACCCTTAGAACTCGCCAACCATATGGCTTAAATGTAAAATATGACATTTTGTATCATTATTAGAATATCTCTTCTTCTGGATTTGAATTTTACAATATACTGATCTAACTATATTTTTTGTATACATCTAATTGTGAGTTAAGTCGGTACTCCCTAATATATATATATGTTTTTATGTCTTTATGTGTGTGATACTTACCTTTTTGGTATTTTAAGGGTTAAGTTTTCTATCGGGCTATGCCCGATCCTCTATTTAAACCTTCACTGGACACTACCTATCAGACCAGGAATAAGGTGCACGTCACCGAAACGCGTCGGTCCGTTCTGGGAGAGCATCCGGCTGCACACTGTGGAGAACGGCGAATGGTCTGCACTGCTACAACGTATGTTTTTTCTACTGCTTTTAAATTCGATTACAATAAAAAGTATATATTTTATCTAATATATACTGGCTTGCCATCCTATACTTGTTACAAGGTCAATCAATACTGCTGGGACACTGTGTACGAATCCTTTTTCATTGACTTTATTCAGCCGAGCAAGCTCTCGCCGTTCACGTGCATCCCTCTGATTGCCTGACGGGTGGATTGAGCTGGACTGTGATATATGTCTACTGTAGGTTGGCATCTTTTTTTTAAATGTCTTTTTTTTATTTATGATATATGAGGGGGCTTAGAAATTTAGTAGTAATTTTCAAATTTTCAAGAAAATTTGCAATATATTTTTTTTTAAGGACCAGTCCAGATCTAATCTGATTTTGATTGGCCTATCTGTTAGATACCCCCATAAATGACTTACTCTAAGAAACTACACCCCTTAAAGTATTCAAAACAGCATTTAGGAAGTTTATTAGCACATTAGGTGTTTCACAGGAATTAAAGCAAAGTGGAGGTGAAATTTAAAATTTCACTTTTTTTTGCAGATTTTCAATTTTCAGCCATTATTCACAAGAACTCGGCAGATGTGATCAGGGAAATGCAACTTAATATTATTCCCTGGATTCTGCCATTTTCAGAAATATCCCACATGTGGGCCTAGTGCATTATTTGGCTCAACCACAAGCCCCAGAATAGGAGGTGCACCTACCGGACTCTGGGGTCTCATTTTCATTACAATTTTATTTAGGCGCCATTTCAGGTTTGCGGACACCTTACGGGGCTAAAACTTAAATAAAAACCCCTAAAAAAACCCATATTGGAGACTACACCCCTTAAGTAATATATCCAGGGGTGTAGTGAGTATATTAAACCCTCACAGGTGTTTAACAAAAATTTTTAGTGTTAGGCTGGGAAAATGAAATAATTTTTTTTTTCCAACAATCTGCAATTTTAGCTGAAATTGTTGAATTTTTACAAGGAATCCTGTAAAAAAAAGCATCCCAAATATTGTTAAGCAATTTCTTCCAAGTTCAGCAATACCCTACATGTGGGTGTAAACTGCTGTTTGGGCGCATGGCAGGGCACACAAGGGAGGGAGTGCTATTTTACTTTAGGAACGCAGATTTTGGTGGGGCCATGTCGTATTTACAAAGCCCCCAGAGTGCCAGAAAAGGTGAAACCTTCCAGAAGTCGCCCCATTTTGGATTCAACACCCCTCATGGATCTCATCTAGGGGTGTACTGTGCATTTTAGGTGTACCGGTGGTCCATAGTATTTTTTAGTATTGGGCTATGAAAATGGGGGAAAAAAACGCAGTTCCGCCATTGTTTTTTGGGCTTCATTTTTACAGTGTTCGCCGTACGGGATAAGTGACAGGAAAACTTTACTTTGGGAGTCAGTACAATTGCCATGATATAAATTTTATATAGTTTTTTATGTTTTATTAATTTTACACAATAGAATTAGATCTATTAGAAATTGCGTTTTTATGTTGTCCTATTCTGACAGTCATAACTTTTTTATTTTTCTGTGCACGGAGCTTATTATGGGCTTTATTTTTGCGGGATGAGTTGACGTTTTTAGTAGTACCATTATGGGGTGAATATTATGCTTTGATCACTTTTTATTAAGGTTTTTGTGAGGCATTTTGAGCAAAATACAGCATTCCTGGTAGTGTTTTTTATTTTTATTTTTTACAGCGGTCACCGTGCGGTATAAATGACATGCTAGTTTTACACAGCAGGTTGATATGATTACAACGATACCCAACTTGTACTTTTTTTTATAGGTTTTACTGCTTTGACACAATAAAAACACTTTTATTCAAAAAGGAAAACACGTTTTTGCATCGCCATAGTCTGAGAGTCATAACTTTTATATTTTTCTTTGTACGGAGCGGTGTTGGGTCTTGTTTTTTGCAGGATGAGTTGAAGTTTTTATTGGTCTAATTTTTTGGGGCACAAGACTTTTTGATCAGTTTTAAATCCATTTTTTGGAAGGAAGGGTGAAGAAAATACTGCAATCCAAGTAGTGTTTTTTATTTTTATTTTTAACAGCGCTCATCGCACAGTATCCATGACAAGTTAGATTTACTCTCTGGGTCAATACGATTACGGCGATACCCAATTTATATATTTTTTTTATTTTGAAGCACTTTAAAAAAAAAAAGTGTTTTATTGTGTAAAGCAATATTTATGCATCGCTGTCTTCTGAGAGGCATAACTTTTTTTTTTCTTTATACAGAGCTGTGAAAGGACATTTGTTTTGCGGGATGAATGGACGTTTTAATTGGTACAACTTTGGAGTTTATAGGAGTTTTTGATCACTTTTTATTCCATTTTATGTGCTGCGGGATGAATAAAAAACGCAATTCTGTGACCGTTTTTTATTTTATTTTTTTACGGTGTTCACCGTGCGGGTTAATTAATGTGATATGTTTATAGAGCAGGTTGTTACGCACGCGTCGATACCAAATATGGGTACTTTATTTATTTTTGATCTTTTTTGGGGTGATTGGCGTTTGTAAAGGGGAAAAGGGCGGTGTACGTGGTTTTTTTTTTGTTGTTTTTGTTTTACTTTTTTCACTTTTAACATTTATTTTTTACTTTTTTACACTTTTTTTACTTTTTCTTCTAACAGCAATCATCAGATTGCTGTTAGAAGGCAGGCCAGTACACAGTACTAGTATTGTGTACTGGGTCGCCATGACAACTGCCTGTCACCATGCCCACAATGCATTGCGGGCATGGTGACGTCACAGATGACCCCGGGAAGTTCCGTTCACTTCCCACACCCATCAGGTAGGAGATCGCTGCTGAACTGCAGTTCGGCAGCCGCCGGGAAGCAGGCAGGAGGAGCTCACTCCTCCTGCCTGCGGCTTTATTATCGCAACCATGACAGGTTGCGGTAATGAAAGTGTTAATCACCCGCGGCCGGAGCTCACTCCGGCCGCAGGTGATACGGCATGCGGCCAGCGGTAATTTACCGCTGGTCCCATGTTGCGATCGCGTGCGGCTCGCCCGCAAGCCCACACGATCGCCAGAACGTATGCATACGTCCATTTGCGGAAAGTCACTTCCCGCTAGGGCGTATGCATACGTCCTATGTCGGGAAGGGGTTAAAGCATGTACGCATCTGGCATAAATGGTTGTTATGTTTTAAATGGACAAAATCAAAGAAGTGATTATTTTTGTGTGAACAGATCTATATATAAATCATACATCTGAAACTCATATATACAATACTGCGCAAATATTTCAGGTAGGTATGAGAAAATGCTGTAATATAAGAATGTTTTTACAAAAATCAAAAGTGTTAATAGTTTATTTTTTATCAATGAATAAAATGTAAGGTGAACAAACATAACAGAAATCAAAATCAAATCAATATTTGATGTGACCACCCTCTACCTTAGGAGTCTGGAAGTGATGATATGGCCCCTTACAGAGCCCTGATCTTAACATCATCAAGTCTGGGATTACATGAGGAGACAAAAGGATCTGAGGAAACCTACATCCACCGAAGATCTCTGTTTACTTCTCCAAGATGTTTGGCACAAGCTCTCTGCCACATTCCTTCAAAAAATTGTGTGCAAGTGTACCTAGATAAACTGATGCTGTTTTGAAGGCAAAGTATGATCACACCCAATATTGATTACATTTCTATTTTTGTTTTCTCACTTTGTAATTTTGTTAATTTATCAAAATGAACGATTAACACTCCTAGCTAGTGAACCCTCAAGTTACAATGGTCTCAGGATACAATATCATTAACATACAATGGTATTATTTGGGACATTGTATGTTAAATGTGGTTTGAAGATACAATGTCCTAGTCACTGATCCAGATAATTATCATCTAGTTTTATTAGTGAAGTGCATGCAGTGATTGGCGTTCTAGTAGAACCACTCTACAGTACAGTGCGGTACAATATGTTCTATACTGCTTTTCACATGTGCCAGGATGAGTGGCTCCTTTAGAAACCAGGTAAGGGTGGCCTCATTTTTTTCTCATATAATGTTTATAAAGTACATGACCCACAGAAAATACTATCCTCAAAGAACAATTCTTTCTTTCATTTATTTATCTGTTTTATTTATCTGCTTAATTTTCCCCACAAACATCATTTCGCATTTTGTTGGGTTATATTTTGGGGCTTCAGAACCAATTACCAGTTTTCCATAGAGGTATAACATCAAAATACAATGGTTCAATATACAATAATTGTCCCAGAACCAATAATATTGTTTTTGGAGGGACCACTGTATTTTAAGACATTCTTACTTTGCAGCATTTTTTCCATACCTGTCTAAATATTTTTCCCTCAGATTCTAGTCCGCTCATTGTCAAGAATGTTCAGCTCAGCTTGGTGTGCATGTTACACTATTGATGATGAAAGATGGTAAGCTTCCACAAGAGAGGAAGTTCCAATAAAATTACCAAAGCTGACAATCCATTTTCCCCGAATGGACAGCCAGCACACTGCTCATGCCAAAACACATCAGATTGTGGACAGATCCTGCTGAAGATGATATTTACCAAGTAAACTTTCAAGTGTATAAGCAGTTCATGTGGTAAATGTACCATCCAAGCTGTTAAGAGAATAATGCATAAAGATACCATAGTCTGGAATTCAAATAGCTAGAGAAAAAATATAGGAACTATTCACACAGATTCATATACAGTATACAAAGATAGCTTCAACATATGCCTTCAGCTTCTTCCAATCAATGCAATGCCTGCAATTTAAATGAAAATAAGTAATCTCCATTTTTATATGAATTTGAAAAGCCCAAGTGAATACTCTTGAACGTATGTGCATTGGTTGATAAATTATTGTGCTTATTTCTATCAACTAGATATGCATTATGTAAACTGTGCTACAACCCTGCTGTGTAATAAGACAGTAAGCAAGTTGGAAATCCCATTTCTGTAGACTCTGTGTTTAACATTTTTACAAGACTTTTTTTCTTATCTAAATGCAGATAAGAATTTGTAAAAAGAGAAGAAAAATAACACTTATTGTATGTGCAGTGTGTGAAACAAGCAAAGGGCTCTTCTGAGAATATCTAGAAAAAATTGTCTGCATGGAAATACAAAGTAACAGCTTGAAAACATATTTTCATAAGACAAAGGGTTTGTATCAATGTTTGATGTATATTTTGTAGAGCTGTTCCTTTTCATAGTTTAATTCTAATTCTGATATTTGAATTCTTATTTACATGGGTAGTGTAGAACAACATTGTATCATATATTACAATCTAATACATACATATATACAGTTAAGTCCATATATATATATATTTGGACACTGACAAAAATTTTGTTTTTGTAGCTGTTTACTGAAACACATTCAAATTATAGTTATATAATGGACATCGGCATAAAATTCAGACTTTAAGCTTTCATTTGGGAGTATACACATAAAAATGAATCAAGGGTTTAGAAGTTTCTGCTCCTTAACATGCACCACCCTGTTTTTAAAGGAACCAGAAGTAATTGGACAAATTAAATAATTGTAAATAAAATGTTAATGTCTAATACTTGATTGAAAACCCTTTATTGGCAATGACTGCCTGTAGTCTTGAACTAATAGACATCATCAGATGCTGTGTTTCCTCCTTTTTAAGGCTCTGCCAGGCCTTTACTGCAGCAGTTTTGAGTGGATGTTTGTTTGGGGGCCCGTCGGGCTGACGTTTCGGCTTTAACAAGTAAAATGCATGCTCCAGTGGGTTGAGATCAGGGGACTGACCTGGTCATTAAAGAATATTCCACTTATTTGCATTAATTAACCTAGGTTGCTTTGATTTCTGTTTTGGGTCATTGTCAATCTGTATTATGAAACACCCACCAATCAGTTTGACTGGATTTGAGCACACATTATTGGCGACATGTATGATCGGGCTTTCCGCTGTCGGACTCAGGGATGTGGTGTTAGGCGCAGTGTACGCCACTTTCAGCTGCGCTACGCATGAAGGGGCGGGCAGTGGGCGCGGTGTGGGCGCCGGGTAGGCGTTCCGGGGCGGGACGCACCGCGCTCGAAAACCGAGGCTTGTACGATGGCGAGTCGGAATTGCGAGGCGCAGTGCAGCGCTCGGCAGCTCCGACAAGCAGACCTGGTTTATTTTGGTCTAAATGCTCCGGCAGAGTCGAAGTGAAGCAAGAACGGAACATGCGAGGAAGCAGATAGAAGATCGCGACAGAAATCTCGGCGCTCCGCTCCGTGCAGCAGGAGTATGATTCCGAAAAAATCGCCTTTATAAAGGCGGGAAAACAGTGTCAGAAAGGCTTGAATGTAAAAATAAACATAATTAAAAAAAAAATTCACTTTCCACAACTCTAGAACGGCGCAATATCAAGAAATTTTGATATTGTAAATTGCCGGGAAATACAGTAATTCAAATTCTGAAACCCATTCTCATTGGTCGGCATAAACCCGGGCCAAACAGAATAGGAGCGACAGTGAACCCATTAAAACCTATGGGGAAGATTGACCAAACAGAATCCACGGCGGGACAGTTCAAATTACATTAAAATTGGTGAAAAAAGCTGATTGGCTGAGCTAGCGGGGGCTTGGCTAGCTCGGCCAAACAGATTAGGAGCGACAAAGACTCATTATATCCTATGGAGAAGTTTGGACCAACGAAAAGGGGCGACAGTGGCCTTCTAATTGAAGGAGTATTAA
>JAODAL010055140.1:0-24167 GCA_025379985.1 Phyllomedusa bahiana
AATTTTAGGCAGCAGTCAGGGCCCCCTTATATATATAAAAAAAAAAAAAAATCGTCACTTCCTGACCCTCGCCCCCGCTCCCGGCCGTCGTGTCCCCCCGGCCCCTGCCTCCCTGCATGGCGGCGCGGTTTTATGACGTCCCCGTGCCGTTTAGTCAGCAGTAGGGGCCGGCGCGGCAGGCTGAAGACCTAACACCTTCACCCTGCCGGGGAGATCAGCGGAGCGCAGCGCTAGTGGCGCTGTGCTCCGCTGAAAACCGCGCAGCCCGGGAGTCGGGGGACATCAGTCCCCAACTCCCGGGCCGGACTCTGAGCGCTCGGGACACGGGGCCCGGGCGTTCAGAAAACGGATGCGCGGCCGGGCCCGGGGAGCGACGGCACTGCCTCTGGGGCCCGCAGGAGCTGTGTGCCAGGCGGAGCCTGGTTCGGCGGCTGCGCCCCCGGGCCCCGCTCTGCCGTGAGGAATAAGGGGGCCCGCTTGCCGGGGCCCCTTATTCCACCGGGCCCCATAAGGGCGTACCGGGTGTACCCCCTGTATGGCGGCCCGGGCATGGTGGTATATTGCTGTTGTTGCTGGAGGCACCCATTTTTCCATTGTGTGGCATTGTGTAGCATTCTTCACTTGCAGAGCAACTTGGCTCCTCATGAATACAGTACATTCATTAATCATTCAGCGGTGTCACTTGTGCCTATTGAAAAGCACAACCAGGTCTGCCTGACGCTATTTGGGTGACGGCTTCATCTTTTATATTGTCTCTTCGTGCATAATTCCTTGTCTTGCTGCGGTCTGGATCCATCTGGTAGAGATGAAATAAAATATGAATACTCCGGTCATCCACGTTACTGCTCTAATTACTCACGGGGTTATTATAATTAAACAAATTCAATATTCTTTTGCTGGAATGGAATCAAGATTTCTAAAATTGGCAGAAAAAGAAATTTGCAGATATATTAATCAAAATGGCTTCAAATTGTTACAGCATCTGTTCTACTTCTTTTATGACATGTGCTGTCAATATGGAGGGGTTATTAGGTTTGGGTTATAGGGCTGGAATGTTCCAATTATTAGTCTTACCGGATTAGAAAAACATGGCTGCTTCTTTAAAAAAAAAAAAAAAAAACAGCGCCACACCTGTCCACAGGTTAGTTGTAGTATTGCAGCTCAGCCCAGCCCAATATACTTCAATAGAACTGAGCTGCAGTACAAGGACCGAACCCAGTCATGTTCCTCTAATCCTGGAAAACTTCTACTTAGACTTCTCTCACTGCAGTTTCTGAAAAAAAGTTTGATGACAACAATCGTTGTGCTTCGGATTGGGGTCGGCTAAATTTTGGGCAACCAACCAACAGTCTGCTAGTGGGCAAGAAAAGGGAAGACAAGAATACATGTTCGTTTTCCTCTCTGACTCACAAACTTCTGTTTGGTTGACCAATTTTATTGCAGGCCAAGGAATGGGGAAAACTCTCTCCTTGGGGAGAGCCACCAATAAATTGGTCGGTGTGAGGATTTATGCGCCTTTCAGACCTCACTGACTGTTTTGCATAAAGCAAAGGCTTATGGGAAAAGAGTAGGAGCTCCACAGCGCACTCTATGTCCAAAATTCAGCCCAAGCTGAACCCAAAGCGCATCAGTTGTCACTCGTAGGACTTTGGGTACAACCTAACTAAGGATCCCATCAATGGAATTTTCAAGCAACCTTTCTAATGAAAATGATTCTCAAAAATGGACAATCTCTTTTAGGACAATTCTTGTGGAAGCTTCAATAGGAACTTCATGTTCCTCTAATCCTGGACAACTTCTACTTAGACTTCTCTCACTGCAGTTTCTGAAAAAAATTTGGTAACAACATATGTTGTGCTTCAGATTGGGGTCGGCTAAATTTTGAGCAACCAATCAGCACTCTGCTAGTGGGCAAGAAAAGGGAAGACAAGAATACATGTCCGTTTTCCTCTCTGACTCACAAACTTGTCTTTGGTTGACAATTTTATTTTAGGTCAACGACTGGTTGTCCAAGGGGGGAAAACTCTCTCCTTGAGGAGAGCCACCAATAAATTGGTCGGTGTGAGGATTTATGCGCCTTTCAGACCTCACTGACTGTTTTGCATAAAGCAAAGGCTTATGAGAAAAGAGTAGGAGCTCCACAGCGCACTCTATGTCCAAAATGCAGCCCAACCTGAACCCAAAGCACACCAGTTGTCACTCGTAGGACTATGGGTACAAACTAACTAAGGATCCTATCAATGGAATTTTCAAGGAACCTTTCTAATGAAAATGATTCTCAAAAATGTACAATCCCTTTTAGGACAATTCTTGTGGAAACGTCAATAGCAAACACAATAGTTGTCAATAGTGTTGTTCTTCAGATTTGGGTCAAATTTTGGAAACCAATCAGCAACCTTTCTGAAAATCGGACAACCAGTCAAAAGCCTGTATGAATATTGGACAACCAATCTGCAGCTTGTGTGAAAATCGGGCAACCAATGCACATCTGCCAGTGGGCAGGAAAAAGGAAGCATATGATACACTTCCTATTTCCTGTCTGAGTGGCAAACTTCTGATTGGTTACACAATTTTACCGTAGGCTGATGATAGGTTGCCATAATTAGTCATGAATGCTAATGGCAACACTATGGACAACTAATGTGGTTACTATTACAATTTTCACAAGAATTGAGCTAAAAGGGATTGTCTATTTTAGCAAATCCCTTTCCATTAGAACGATACATTATAAGCTAAACAAAGGAAACTCTCTTGATGAGTTTCCTAGTGAGGGTTGGAACAAGAGTACTTTGGGCCCTAGGGCAAAATTTTCAACTTAGTTATCGCCCACAAGTAGGTTATTACCTCTACGGTTTAACCTCTTCCTGCTTTGTGGTCATAATAATATGGCTATTCATTGTTTTACTCCCCGTCTGACCTAAAAGGGACTGTCCATTTTAGTGAATCCCTTTCCAATAAAAACGATTCATTATAAGCTAAACAAAGGAAACTCTCTTGATGAGTTTCCTAGTGAGGGTTTGAACAAGAGTAATGGGGGCCCTTGGGCAAAATTTTCAACTTAGTTATCGCCCACCAGTAGGTTATTATAGCTACAGTTTTAACCTCTTCCTGCTTTGTGGTCATAATAATATGGCTATTCATTGTTTTCCTCGCCGCCTTCCAAAAGCCATGACTTTCTTTAATTTCCCATCTACAAAGACATATGAGAGCTTGTTCTTTGCGGGACAGGATGTACTTTATAATGCTGCTATTGAACATACCGTAGAATATACTACAAAACCAAAAAAAATTTCTAAGTGGGGTGAAATGTAAAAAAAAAAAAGTATTTGCACCATGTTGTGTTTTTATGGTGTTCACGCTTCAGGATAAATTCTGTGTTATCTGTATTCTGCAGGTCAGTGAAATTCCAGCGATACCAAGTATATAGGTATTTCGTTATGTTTTAGGGTGCCACAGTAGTTATCTACCAGGAAGGTATACCATATTTTTTAAGAGTATTTATTTATTAAATTTTGAAGATAAATGCAAACCTTACATGTAAAAAAAAACCATACAAGACAAGAAAAACTCTGTCCACTGCAGACTATCACACAATGAAATGTAGAACAATTTTAGGCATCTAACTATAGACATTTTTACCATGTAGTATGTTGGAGTCAAATTAATATAACCATGCAGAATATTGGAAGACATGACACTATGCCAGGTAACCATACAGGCCCGGACTGCCCATAGGGCAAACCGGGCATTTGCCCGGCGGGCCGCTGGGGTCCGGGCCGCAGGGCTGGCTCGGATCGCCAGCCGAGGAGGATGGTGTTCCCCCCCGGCTGGCCCCGAGTCCCGGCGCCGGTCTGTTGCACACTACAGGGGCCGCAATGGTCGCATCAGTGACCGGACCCCTGTGGCAGGGGGCCGACAGGCCCCCGCTCGCCACACGGCTGCACGGCCGGGTCACCGACCCGGCCATGCAGCCATCACAGCCCCCGACTGTTCAGCTCCCAGGAGGCCGCAGGGCAGGCGCGCGATGTGATGACGTCATCGTGCGCCCGCTCCGTGGCCTGTACCAGGAAGCCTGTGGCCGCTCCGGAGCAGGTGAAGAGGAGGGGACAGCGGGTGAATATAATTTTTTAATTTTTTTTAACTACTTAGTGTCCATAGCTGCCTATAATAGCCCTGCCCTGGCTATATGATGCCCTGCCCTGGCTACCTATACCCTGCCCTGGCTATATGATGCCCTGCCCTGGCTACCTATACCATGCCCTGGCTGCCTATATCCTGCCCTGGCTACCTATACCCTGCCCTGGCTTCCTATACCCTTCCCTGGCTGCCTATATGCTGCCATGGCTACCTCTACCCTGCCCTGTCTATATGATGCCCTGCCCTGGCTACCTATACCCGGCCCTGGCTTTTTGATGCCCTGCCCTGGCTACCTATACCCTGCCCTGGCTTCCTATACCCTTCCCTGGCTGCCTATACCCTGCCCTGGCTGCCTATACCCTGCCCTGGCTGCCTATACCCTGCCCTGGCTGCCTATACCTTGCCCTGGCTGCCTATACCCTGCCCTGGCTGCCTATAATAGCCCTGGCTGCCTATACCCTGCCCTGGCTGCCTATAATAGCCCTGCCTACCTATACACTGGCCTGGCTGCCTATAATAACCCTGCCTACCTATATACTGCCCTGCCTACCTATATACTGCCCATGCCTGCCCATATACCGCCCCTGCCTACCAATATACTGGCCCTCTCTGCCTATATACTGTCCCTGCCTGCCTATATACTGTCCCTGACTGCCTATAAGTGGCCCTGCCTGCCTGTATACTGTCCCTGCCTACCTACATACTAGCCCTGCCTGCCTGCATACTGGCCCTGCCTACCTACATACTGGCCCTGCCTACCTACATACTGGCCCTGTCTGCCTAATGGGGGTCTACCTATTTACATGCCACTTATCTGACATTTTTTAATTTCTAATTTTTAGCGTCTAACATACCCTGTTTGGGGAATTGATAGGAAAGTGCTGGAAAAGAGAGGAGCCTAAGATGTATTTGTGGTAAATTCTACAGGGACGAGTAGTGACCACTAGAAGAGGACACTGCAAGCTGTACCGGACGGAAAAGAAATGGAAGGGAACAACTCATCAGGGAAGACGTCATGGAGGTTTGGGCCAGATGCAGAAGAAAAGGAGAAGAGAACAACTCCCATCAGAGATGACGTCTCCTGTGAGTCTCTGCTGTCAGGGGTCATTTTACTTCTGGGTTGAATCAGTGCTGCATTCATGTGATGGTGACCTGACTACTGGTGATGTGATTGGTGGGGTTGTAGGTTATGTTGGTGCTTATGTAGTGTCAGTGTGGGCTTGTCCCTGATTGTAAAGCAAGTGCACACCTGACTCTGTGATGAGGGGTTTCTCTGCACCACTGTTTCTTTCTTGCTTGTGTGTAGGCTGCTTTCACACAGAGCAGTTTTGGTGCATTTTTTGATGCGTTTTTTGGGGAGAATTGTACAGCATTAACTGATCTGCCTTTCTGCACAAAACTGCATCAAAAACGCATCAAAAGTGCTCCGTGTGAAAGCAGCTTTACAGTGTAGTTTATTTTAGAAAGTGGCGAGGTGCGAGAACAAGAGACATTTTGTAAGCAGATATTGTATGAGGGCTGGTGGGGACTAAGTGCCAGGGCTGATTTATATTCCAAGTCCGGACCTGAAACCATATACATAAATTCTATCATAAGCATAGACCACAGAAAAAAGTATACTTCTTCCTGCTCCTAGGTTTCACTTAAAGTTATAGTATCAGAGTAAATCCTGTCCCTAACAAAACTAACCTTAAACAGTGAAATAACGAATGCGTCTCCGAAGACGCCCCTATTGCTCTCACCCACACACTCACACATTCAATCCCACTCATATTGTTAGTCTCTGATCCTTTCCCCCACACTGTAACTCACGTAGTTAATGCCTCTATCCAATTACCCCATATACTGTATGTGAGAAACGTTTTGGTATGCCTCTGGAGGCATAAGAAATCTTATAATAGGGAAGATCTGCGTTAACCAACTGCACCCAGAGATCCAAGGTAGGGACCTTCGGGGGCTTCCAGTTAAGAAGTATTGTTTTCCATGCATAAAATAGGAGAATTCTGTAGAGAATTCTTTCATTCTTTCCTGGCACTAAGTCTGCCACTAGTCCCAATAGGCTATTCCCCCCGCTTACACACATTAGGAAGACCCAATTTCCCTTTAAAAAAAATGTATGAACCGATTGCCAGAAGGTTGCAATGTTGGGATTCCCATCCCAGTGGAAAAAGTACCGAAAAGCTCTCCCAATCTAGTGCACAGGCGGTTGATAGGCATTATCTGTTTAGGCAAACCGGAGTCAAATACACCTATGTGCCATTTGTTTGAAAAGTTGACTCTTGAATTAGGACAAAAAGCTCTCCAAAGGAGCACAGCCCCCAGTGCATCATTTCCAGACCCGGGTATGCATTCTTCCATTTCCTAAGGCAGCTCCAAGGTGAAGGTTGACATTATGATCCCTCGATACAGAAGGAGACCGGGCCCTTTTCAAGCTTACCCTCCTAACTATGGCTTCTACAGGGCCGACTTCAGTAAAACAGTTCCAGACCCAAACTGCGCCACAACCTTTACTCAGGTACCTAAAAAAAAAACGCCCCTGGGGAGATCGAATTGTTTTTGTAAATACAAAAAGGCGGAAATGACGCCCTACTAAAAATTCCCCAAATTTTTTGATTCCTTCAGACCCAAAAAAATTATGTCTTGTGGGTACAATAATTCAGGTAGTTTAGCGTTGCGCCAATGGTTTAAAAGGAGCCAATCACCTTTATTTTCCCTCTCATAGATGGTCAAAAGGACCTCCATGCTCCCACCCTGCACCATCAATGAGTATAGTGGTGTTTTTTTCCTATTTCCCCCAAAAAAGTCAAATTTGTCATCCTTCATATGAGCCTATCAGTGCGGCTTCAAGAACCCCCACTGGTTGTTGTTATCTGCCGAAGCCACCCGCTGCATAGGCAAATTGCCTGAATATAGTTTATTTTAATAAATGGCAAAGCAAGACCCCCCTTCTCTTGTACGGAGCCTTCAAAGTGGACCTATTGATTTTGGTCCTGACTTCCCCACAAGAAAATCAATTTTTTAATCTAATTCCACAAAGTGGGACTTGGGAATTATACAGGGAGCCACTGGGTAAAAAAAAAATTAATAGTCAGGCAGTGGGGCCATTTTAAAAAGGATTAACCCTCCCAATCGGGACAACGGAGTGTCGCCCGGGCCCCTTTAACTTAAGAGTGAGATGCAGCCTGTCGGTTTAAGATTCAGACCAAGTAATTTTGTGCCTTTGTCAACTACGATGCCCAAATATTTAAAACTGGGAACCACTTGCAGAAAAGGGTGAGGGTAATTTCAAGGGGAAAATTTCGTCCACCGGAAAGAGAAAGATTTGGCCCAGTTCCCCTTTACCCCCTGAATAAGGGCCAAAAGCATCAACATGTCTAGTAAGTTACCCAAATGTCCTTTGTACCCCCTGGTACACCAAAATATCTGGGCATATAGGGATTTTTTCAGTAATGCCTGCGTGTTCCATCCCTAAATTCCCTGATGATTTTTAAGGAGGATTGCAGGGTTCCATCCCCAGTGCAAATAGAGTGGTGCAGGGGGCCCCCCTGTCTAGTCCCTCTTTCCAGGGGGAAAGGGGATAGATAATTTCCCCTTGACTTTTCCCTCTCGCCACGGGATTAGAATAAAATATTTTTCCCCCAACGAAAAAATTCCCGGGGATCCCCATTTGGCCAATACCACCCCACATAAACCTCCATCCCTGATCAAATGCCTCTATTGTCCAGGGCAGCATTGCCCCGCCCCCGGGTTTGGGGAGAAACTACGTGGTTGGTAAAAAATTTCGCTCGTTTTCCCTGGCATGAATCCAGCTGATCCATGCCTACAATGAAAATTTTGCACTAAGTCTCGGCAAAGACCTTAGCCAGTTTTTGGCATCAATTTTTCAATAGTGATGGGGGGCCTGTACAAACACACAATTCAGGGGGTTTCCAGGTTTAGTTTCAAACAATAATTGCCTCTGAAAAAGGGGCGTCAATTTCCCTTCAACCAGTGCAGTTCAAAAAAAACCGTTTCCACCCTGATATACAGCTCTAGGTCCCTCCCTGCCACTGCGGGGAAACCCATCGGGCCCCAGGGGTTTTTCTAGTTGCTAAGGGGCCCCAAGGGCCCGTTGAATCTCCTCTCCCGGATATCAGTCCCAAAAATCTGTTCAGCATGGTCAAAGGGGGGAAGGGAATTGATCACGAACTGGATCAAACCCTCATCCGAGGACCAAAAGGGCGAGTACGGCCTGGTTTCCGGGGAATTTACAGTCTATCTCCGGTGTCCAAAAGGTCCCCCCTAACCATCCTCCACCCCAGAAATAACCGTCATGGGAGTCCTGTTTTGGCCAAAAGGCCAGCGCACACCTTTTTGTCTCCTTCCGTGAAGCCGTCTGTTTTTGTTGCTAATATTTTCTTTTGTGGAAATTTGTAAGATGCAGAGAATTTCCTTGCCCCTAAAAAAGTATCTGCTTATTTGGAAAGGGACGGATTGCTACTACGTAGCCTCCTTACTACAATCTCCATCTTAATTTCCCCTTTTACTTGCCTTTAATTCGTTCTTATGCAGCTATTGTCCGATAAAAACCCCCTCTATCACTGCCTTTGGGCTCCCATACTACCCCCCCGGCCGCTGGCCCCCCTTTGCCTCAATGTAGTCTAATTCTTCCTTCATTTAGTTGCAATGACAGGGGCATCCAGCCACCTGGGGTTTATCGACAAGGGTTTGGGACTTTTGTCCCCTTTTGGGTTCAAAATCAAATCAAAGGGGGATGCTCTGAAATCCCCTAGAAAGGGACTCCACTTTAAAAAAAAGGGCAATAACTCCCTTTAGCCCAAAAACAAAATCAATTCGCGAGGCGAGGTTGCTTTGCCGGGGTAAAGCATGAGAATTGCTTCAGGTCAGGGGCAACCACCTCCGGCCTCCACTGACTGTTGTTTCTGCCATTCTGTAGGCTTTACTATGGATCTCTGTGGGGGCAAGCGGTCCAACCCCGATCGAACCCTTGATGGGTAAATAACCCCTTAAAATAAAATGACGCTTTAGAGAAAAGTGAAAACTTGGAATTTAACCTATAGTGTTTGTTTGTGAAAGGGGGGGGGCATAAGAAACCCCCTAGAACAAATTCCCCATTCCCAAAACTGAAAATGAACAAGGTATTGCCGATGGGGAAAATGAAATCCAACGCCTGGGGGGCAAAGACTTAAACTAGGATTTACCCCTCCTTGCTAGTTGGATTATACTGAATGATAAGTAATTCCTCCCAAAAGGGTTTTTCAGCGCCATACTTTTGCCCCCAAGATTTTTTTTGGAAAATATCGGGGTTATGTGCCTTAACATAGTTAAATACTAAGGCCCGCTTCACCTTACAGTTCATCCCCCCGGACATGCCAAGAAATTACTTTACGGTCCCCATACAGAAGATAGATATATTTAGTCAAGGGGAAAACCTGGGGTCAAGACCGACTCTTACACCAACCACATACCAAAAAACAAAACCCAAATCCATAGAAACCAAAGAAAATCCCACCCCCCCCGCTCAAACCCCCAAAAAAATTTCCGGCTTTCAGCCCAAACTTTGGGGAAAAGGCAACCTCCCTCTACCCAGTTTTTAAATTAACCAAAGCAAGTCAAAAATTTGGGGTCAACAAAAGACCCAAAATTACCTTTCTACACCAATTTGGGAAAATAAAAGTAGAAAATCATCAACTTAAAGCTCCTTTAGTAAAGTCATTGGTCAAAACCCCCCAACATTTCCATAAAGTGAGTAAGCATAAGATAGGGAGTTACATCTTGCAGAAAACTCTAAGATGTAACATAGAAAAGAATATTGTAAGAATATTCGGTGTTTTTAGGGGGCCCCGGTCTAGCCCAAACGCCACCTCCTCCCGGGGTGGTAAAAAAAATGAATGACTCTATCGTGGCCCCCCAATTCGTAGGGTAACATAGCTACTTTTGCCCGCCCTCTTGGGGGGCCCAACTAATGAAATGCCCCCCCCTTTTCAGATTGAAATCCGGGGGAAAGAAAATTTGGAATTTTCAAAAAAACACTTCACCCTTCTTTCGGGCCGCTGCCAAAACATATCCCCATCTCTGTGTTTTAACAGTTTAAGGATAAAGGTCTAGGGGGTGTCCCCCGGGGGGCAAGGGTTTGGGTTTGGGGTCCTAGAGCCCTCTCTACCACAAAATTTGCTGAAAATTCCCCCTGGGGCCAGGGTCTGCTGTAGCAAAAATGTTCAATAAACTTCTCAGGTGAGGATCCCCCCGCCCCCCCCCGGCAGACCAACGTACTTATTGTTACGTCTCTGCGGTTTTCCGCATCCTCAGCCCTGGCTTGTAGAAAATTTAAATTGTTGTTGGAGGGTTCGTATTGACTCTGCTGAGAGTGTAGCTATTCCACCTTACTGATTTCGCCTTTCCCCTCAGTGGTCCGTCCGGGGTTTTGTTAATATGTTTTTAGACGATTGGATCCCCCTGTAGGTGATCTATCTATTGTTAGGGTCGTCGACATGCAATAATGGTGCCGATTTTTTCTGTGTCAAAGGCCCACCCGCCAAGGTTCAGGGATGGAGCAGAATCTGTCTGGCCATATTGTCGGGTTTTGTTCTTGAAAATGTTACTGTGACACTGATTCGGGTTGGGCCCAAAATTAGGAGAGCTTGCCCTAAGAACAATGGGGATATCGACGAAGGCCTCTCACGTTAATCCCCAACTCGCTGACTACCAACTGCACCCGTAAAAGTGCCCGACAAGGAAGACCCCCCGTCCTCGTGGGGACTCAGATCCCCTTTAAAATCAACAGGGAAAAATAATGATACAGCAGAAGCAGCAGAACTGCGACCAAAGGAGAACAATGGGCAAAGGTATACCATATTTCCCATTTTTTGGTGAGGGGCATCATTCCCAATTATCTGGACACCTCCCATTTGGTCAGTTTTGGTCATCATACTAAGCTGGTGTCACGATTGCGCCGGGCAGACCCTCTGCATCTGACTCTGGTCGCCAGCCATGGCCGCTGCTACCATAACTGCGGCTTCGGCCATGACAATTTCTCCCAGTGTGAACTCTGTCTGCAAACTTGGTACGCTTAATGGATTCCTGGCCAACGCCATTGGCCAGGAATCTTCCAGCACTATTGGGGTTAACTTGTTGTTTTAGTGATTGACAGTTCCTTCCTCCTATCACTTCTGTTCTTCTACCTCCTCTTCCCTATTTATAGTCTCTGCTTCCTGTCTTCTTTGCCTGCTATATGGTTTCCTCTCCCTATAGTTCGCCTGTGTTCTCATTTGCTTCTCTGTACTCTTTGACTCTTGCTTTGACCCTGGTTACTCTCTTGTCTCTCATTTCTGTACTGCACTTCCCGTTTGTTGCTAACTTGGCCTGTCCGACCTCTCTTGTTTGTTCTGTGTGTGTTCGTCTACGTCTGGTGTCTCACTTGGCTCAGAGTAGAGCTCAGTCTTCTGGTTGGGGCCAACCTAGTAAGGAGTCGGGTTCCCCAAAAGGCAGGGACAGAGCTTGGGACCAGCATCAGGGTCTCAATCATCTGTGTCTCCGTGTGTGTCTCTGACAGTCCCTAACAGTTTGTGTTTGTCCCGTGATGAACCCTCTGAATACTGTAGGGGGAAACACATCGAGCATTTTCATTTATGGTTATCCTTGGGTTTTTTCTCATTGGCACCCTTTAGCGTTTAAGAGATTGTACCCTAGGGTTTAGTGCTGTTTAGTGGAGCCGCCCCTTGCAGGGCGATGTCCCCCCTGTTCGGCAGGGAAAGCAGAGGGAGAGCATAGGTATCCTTTTCTGTACCTACCCATATTGCTTTTCTTTTAAGGACTTATTATTAAGAAAGAATATGTCCCTCTTCTATCTTTTTGGGACCTTTTCCAGTATTACTCTTGTTGGAGCTGTGGAGTTTTCTACAATCCATGATTTAGACCCTATAATTGGGTTTCGCTGGTTCATCTAACCGTAAGTCCTTTTTGGGTTATATGTCCTGTTTGTACCTAAGGGCCTTCCCTAATGTATCTATGTTGTGCTGACTGTATCTGGGTGCTTAATGGATATTTTGTTTAAAGGAGTTGTCCCATTACAAGCTTTCGGCCTACTTCAAAGTGTCTGGCAGCAAAGGCTTTTTGACTTGAGGGGCGTGCGTCTTGTCAGCCTCTTCTCCTCCCTCTTCCCCCCTCTCCTCAGCACACAGAAAGCTCTCCTCCATAACTTCTATACAGCAGGGGGAGGGCGAGGGGGTTTGCTGCCAGAGTTAACCCTGTGTGTGCCTGCCTAGGTCTGCTGCTCACTGCTGGATCAGCTGCACTGTCAGCTCCACAGAGACAGGAGACAGGAGAGGGCTAATCTATGAGTGTGGAGAGGTCTGTGAAGCTGTGTATGCTAATAGCAGAGCAGGGGGGATGTAAGTGTTCCTATACCCCCTGCTTAGCATACAAATCTGCACATCTCCAGCAACAACAAACAAACCCTGTCAGAACAGACACAGGGCAGCTGTGAAGTGAGTTACTATAATCACCATGTGTCACTAATACAGCAGAGCATGAACCGTTCACATGCCCCCCTGATCTGTTCTATTAGTATAGTCAGAGCTCCACAGACACATCATGATTATAGTAACACACTTCACTGCTGTCACATCTACTGACTACAGATCAGCCTCATCTCTGCTCTCCTCAATCTGTGTAGAGAGCAAGAGGGAGCAGGCACATACAGGGTTAATCCAGCTACACAGACACAGAAGCCAGAGCCCTCCCCCTCACTTCCCTACAGAAGCATACTGTGCAGGAGGGGCTCTGTGCTCTGACATGTATTCAGAGGCTGATGAGTCATTACTTTGACAGCCAGTGAGATAAAGATCAACAGGTCAGCTGCTATAGGGATTTCAAGAGCTGATGCACTACTACTAACAGGGATAACTCAAAATCAGTAGGACATTTCTAATGAACATATATTGCAAAGCTGCTTGTTTTTTAAAGATCTGTTAAGTAAAACCCAATCATTGTAGCGAGACAACCCCTTTAACTTTAAGTGTAGAATTAAAAGTTATATTTTATTGGGTCTTTGCCTGCAGTGATTTTTTTTTTTTGTGATTTTCTAACTGTCAGCAAGACCCTCACCCATTTGAGGGTCAACGGCCTGACTAGGGTGCACAAGGTCAGCCGGATACGGTTTCACAGTTAATCCCTGTCCACACGGGAACAGGAAGACCCAGGAAGTGCGAGAGGATCCCCCACTCGCCCACAACCCTGAACCGCTGGGAGAGATCTGTTAACCCGCACTGGTGAAACAGAACTCTGCCAGCCCAGATAGACTGCCACCAGTTCCTCGTTAGTTGTAAGCCTGGTCCATTACAAACTCATAACCAGGACAGGAACCAACCTGGTAGTGATATATTAGAGACCGAGAAAAACAGACACGTGGGATCGCGCCAATCAAGACAGCAGACCAGCTCAGGATCAAAGTTTATAAATTTCATCGCCTTGTGAGCGCACTAGACAAACAATACATACACAGGGATATAGCTAAACATATACTGGTCAGATGGTCTGAGGTGCAAATACTATGAGATATGGGTACAGACAGAGAAGCAGCAAGATGTACCTAGTTACCTTAGGTTGGTCTTGTGCTAGGCATACATAGGGGGTGAATGCAGCCGGCTGGTTCTGGAAGCTTCGGGTACTCTTGGCATAAACCCCGTTCCCAATGCAGATGACCCTGGGCCCAGGAGGGCTCAGACTTTTAACTGTACTGGGACATCCCACATCACATATCTGTCACTCCCCTGTCACACCCTTGGCACGATCTAGACTCTCCTCCTTCCAGGGCCATACTGGTTCCAGCTTCTAACACTGGAACAGGCCATATACTGGCAGGGGAATGGGACAGAGCCAAGCCATTGGTGCTATCAGAACTGGATGGGACTAAGCTACATCTGGGTACCAAACACTGGGTTCCTGATCTGTTCCTGGTATCGGTTTTCCATTTCTTCCTGCCCGTGGGTCCTACAAGCGAGGGAGTGGCAGTTATGAGTGTGGGGTGCTTTTATATTTAAAAAATATGAAACTGGGGTGTGCCTGTGACATATGGTTATTCCCTAATTCTTTATTGAACTGTGGTTCCAGGGTCTGCTAAATCTCCTTTGATGCTTTTTGTCTTGGTGCAGGACTCTGGCCAAGGTGCTAACAATATTATTGAGAAGCCTTAGAGACTCGACCTACTACTCGCCTTTGTTTAATTGGGTGTTTCCACAATGATATGTGTTGAGCAGTGGGGGAGCTTAGGTGGCGTTCTGAATGCTGCAATAACTGAGGGTGAATTTGGGTGAAGTTACACGTCTCGAGGGGGACTTTTGTCATATTCCTCACACTAACACACCTTATAGATATTTGCCATTTATTGTACTTTTAAAGAAATAAAAACATTTTCCATCTCTTAAATTTGTGTCGTTTTCTGCGACCAATAACTTTTTTGTTTTCCCACCTATGGACCTGAATGAGGACACATTTTTTGTCGATTGTAGTGTAAGCTTTATTAACATCATTTTGGGATGACATGACACTTTTTAATCACTTTTTATTCCCAAATTTTTTTAAGGGAAAATTGAATGACCCAAAAAAACACAATTTTGACTTTTAGATTTTTTTTTTTTGCTTCTTTGGGTGTCACATACAGATAAAAATGTTAAAATTTTAATAGATCGACTTTTCAGACTTTGAATAAAATATATGTACATTTATTTTTTATTTTGAAATGGCAAAAGTGGGTGTTTAAATTATAATATTTTTTATTTGTTTATACTTTCAAATGTATTTTTTTTGTTTACTTTACATTTAGCCCCCGGGGGGTACTTGAAAATTAAGGGGCGCATCATTTGACACTCTTCGTTTTACTAATTTAGCAGAAGGGTATTGGGAGGGGGTTTCTATTACTTTATTAACTGAAATGTTCCTCTTTTGCCCCCACACCTATAATGCAATCTTTTCTGTCTGCACACAGTAGAAGTCACCCTTTTAACCCCATAATGTAATACCCCTCTTTTGTCCCCCCATACATTAGTAAACCCCTAGTCCCCCAAACACAGTAGTACGCCCTTTCTGTTTATACAGAAGTAGAGTCCCCTGTAAGGGACCCCGGGACAGATAGGGGACCCAGCACTAGGCCCCCCCAACACGACCCTGCCTATTTTGCCGCCCCCGATCCTAAGCGTCGGCAACAACTGGTCAACACCCCTCCACAGGTAAGTGAAAAATACAACAAGAAAAAAAAAACAAAAACCCGGGGGTCAGCAATCCATGTGAAACCCCAGCCAAGCTACAAGAGACTATCAAAGTGATGTCCAAAGACCAAAATATCTGATTCGCCGTTTACCTCCTTTTTATATCAACATAATATGATGATCTGCTTCTGGGCAGCTCCAGGCTGGTATTTTTAGGATGGGAAGGGCCAAATACCAATGGACCTTTCCATACTGATAGTATCACCTTATTTCTTTTTTTACCTTTTTCAAACCAACCGAGGTAAAAAACCAAAGCGCAAGCTAACTAAAGGTTAGGAAGTTTTTTGATACTGGTTTTTTTTCCCATTCTAAGAAATGCCAGCCTGAAGCCACCTCAATAGTGAACCATCACATTACTGGGTCCACTTCTTTAGTTACAGCTCTGGCCATACCCCCCTGTGTTTGGTAAATTTTGGGAATATAAAGAGGAATTTCAGATTGGGTTACAAAAAAACTTCTAGGACACCAAACCCTAGCGATAGTAATGGAGAGGCTACTGTCAGACGCTTCCATTACTAACACTGGAATAAAATAATATCATAATTTATCTCGTATGCTGAACACCGTAGAAGAAGAAAAAATTCCAAATGCCAAAATTGCGTTTTTTGGGGTCATTTCACGTCCCCTAAAAATTGGAATAAAAGGGATAAAAAAGTTGCATGTATTACAAACTGGTACCAATAAAAAGTACACTTTAGACCAAAAAAATGCTGCCTCATCAAGTCTGTTTGTGTTAGTCAAAATTTTATTGGTCCAAAAAATTTTTGGTGAAAATTTTAAATTTTTTTACTTTTTTTTTAAGGTACCAAAAATAACAAAAAATTTTTTTTTTTTTGACATTTCCATTTATTATATGGAAAAGTCAAGGTAGCATTACAAAGTAATTTTGTCTGAAAAATAAAAGCCCTCTATTTTATTGAGGAAAAATAAAAAGTTATGGCCGGGAAGGAGGGGAGGAAAAAACGAACGTGTCAACCAAAACAAAGCAAAAAATTTCCCTTTAAAGGGGTTAAAAAAAAAACAGGAACAAAAAAAAATAACTTTTTTTACATCAACTTCACAGAAAAAAAGCCCTCATTTACCAAATTTTAATTTAAAGAAATGGATCCAACACGGTTTTACGTCATCCAACGAATACAGCATATTCCAAAAAAGGAAAAACCCGTAGAAAAATAAAAACCTAAAAAAAATAACATATTTAAAATCCATTCCCCGCACCCCTTGAAAGCATGGCTGATCTTTGGCGGGGCAAGGGGCAGACTTTTAGGCCGCAAAATGATCCCCAGAGTACAGGCCATACCGCAGCCCCAATTTCCCGGGATTGGGTTTTTTGTCCCCCCCCCCAAGGAATGGGGCCTGAAAAATATGGCCTTATCTCTCTCCGACCCACCACTGTTTATGCAACTTGGGGTCAACACAAACACAGCACCCACCTATCACCCCAATAACACCCCACCCCACCTATTACCCCAAAACCCCCCCTCACCATCACCCCATGCAAAGTTTACATAAGTGGGCACAAGTAGGGAGATATTGGAAAAGTGAGGATTCAGAGATATTTGTGCAATGAAATTTTCATTTGGGTAGTGGGTCGGAAAAGTCCATGGCGGGCGGACCCGGATAAAGAAGAAAAAGGTTTTTTCATAACAGTATAGAAATACATCCGTGCCTTTGTGTGGTGAATTGGTCATGGTGTGGTATTATTCATCACTGTAGGGGGGTATGGGTCATGATACTACGTATTTTTTTACTAGTGGTGGTATTGTGTGTTGTTTTCAGCATTTTGTGGTGCTATTTTGTGATCATGGTGTTGCTGATTATTCAGCACTATGTGATGATATGTGGTCAAGGTGTTGTGGTATTGTTCAACACTATGTATGGTCAAATTTTGGGCATAGTGTATGGCATTATTTCATCCCCTATTAGGGTGTATTTATCTGATGTGGTGGTTTTTTTCACACAAGTGTGGGGATCTGGGGTCATAGGGTTTGGTTTATTTTGTCACTATGAGTGGTGATATGTGGTCAGGGGTTGGCGGTATTATTCAGTCACATCTGGGACAATAGGATCATGAGTGGCGGTATTATTCAGCCATGTGGAGTGGTATATGATTAAAATGTGATGGAAAAATTCAGAAAAGTGATAATATTGGGCATGATGTGGCGGTATTATCACGTGGGGGGATTGAGCTCATAATGTCGTGGCATTAATTTTCTTTGAAGGGGGATCACTGATAAATTGGGTTGATATACTGGTTGTACGGGAACAGTAGGGGGGAGAATATTTTTGAATGTAGCAAAAAGGAAACAAACCGCATCCCTTCGTGATTTGAGTAAAAAAAATTCCAAGCTTTTATTTAAATCCATTAAAAACCAAAAAAATTACCTCATGGTCAAGCAACAGCGGGTTTGTTTAATTTTTTGCTACATTGATCATTGGAGGTTTCTTCCACCTCTTCGGGTGTCTCCAGGTGTGTTTTTTTAAGGGGACTGACTGCATTGGGTTTATCGTGGAAGATAATATTTGTTCTTGCAGTATTTTTGTGGCCCACTTTTATGCCCATAAGGGTAATACAGTGTTTTATGTTTAAGAAAAAAAACCCTCAAAGCCCTTAGTTGTAAATTGTTGTTTTTGTTGTAATTGTTTTTTTTTTTCCATTTCACCTGGGGAGAAAACAGACAGCATTTGTCGGGTTTTGGGGTCTGGGGTCAGGAATTTTTTGAATTTTTTAAGGCGGGAGGGGGGGAAGGGAAGTCTTTTAATGCTATATGTTGGAAATGCTGGGCCTCATTAAAAAAAAAACAATGTGCCCATCAAAAAAGAGTCATTTTCTAAGTCCCTTTTTTTATTTCAAAATTTTTTTTAAGGAATTTTTGGTTGTTTTTTTTTTTTTTTCATACATTTTTTCAATTTTTTTTTAATATTTTTCTTAAGTCTTTGCATTTTTTCATTTTGGCCCCACTGGGCCTTGTTTGCATTTTTAAAGCAGTCAGAGAGATGTTTTAACAGTAGCTTCATACACATAGGAGATTTAAAAACTGACTAAACCCAAATTTCACTTCTATAGGAGTTTTTTTTAAGTCATGTTCTTTACCTGGGAAGAAATAAATGTCCCAGGGAGGGGGAAAGGGTGGAACTTTGACTATTTCCTTTTTGGCCCGGGGGAAATCCTGTTTTATCAAATTCACATTGCTGTCTCCTTTCAGTTTTGCCCCTCTTTGTTTTTTAAAAATGAGCAGACAATAAAAAATCTTTCTCTATAAAAAAGGAAAAGGTTCAGAAAAATTTTTGGGGGGCTATGGCCAAATTAAAAACTGCAGAACTTAAGAGTTATTAAAAAAAATTAAAAAGGATTGGAAAATTAAAAAAAAAAAAAACCCAAAAATTTTTTAAAAAAAATTTTAACAAAAAAAAACTTGAGTTAAAAAAAAGTCACTTTTGATGCCCACATTCCCTTTAAAAAAAAGATACTTTTTAGCTGCCTCAGTTCAAGCTGATTTAATTAATTTTTTCGGATTTTATTTTTTTTTGCTTGTTTCCTCCCCCCCCTTTCCCCAAAAACCCTTTAAACTTTTTTTTTTTTGGGCCATAAAAGGGGGACTTGTTGTTATTCCAAACAAGATGTACTTTTTGATAAAACCTTTGCCAACCCTATGATGAAAAGGGAAAACCCCAAAAAAAATTCTTTTGGGGAGCATGAGAAAGAACAAAATTGCGATTTTTTTTGTGGGGGGTTTTGTTTTTTTGGAGTTCAAAAATTCAGTAAAAAAGGATTTTTAACCTAAATCCGGGCAGGTCAGCAAAATTTTTTGGCCTCGGCCAAATTTTTTTAAAGTTTTCACTATGTTTTTCGCTATGTTTTTTATAAAAAATTCTTTGTATCACAATTTTCTGAGACGAATAGCATTTTTTTTTGTTTTCCCCCGGTAGCGCTGTGTGATGCTTTATATTTTTCAGGGTGAGGTCGGGTTTTTTTTTTGGTAAAAAATTTTGTAGTTTTATCCCCCTTTTGACCCTTTTTTATTCCTTTTTTTACGGGAAGGGGGGGGTGCCCAAAAAATGCAAAATTTCTGGATTTGGGGAAATTTTTTATTTTTGTGAACAGGCGGTCACCATACAGGAAAAAAATAACATGTATTTATTTTTTTTAAACGAAAGCATAAAACCTAATTTTGTTTAACTTTTTAAAATGGTTTTTAATTTTCTTATTTGGATTTTTTTTTTTTTTTAATTTTTTTTTTAAATTTTTTGGAAATTTTTTTTTATTTTTTTTTTTAAAATGTAACGCGCTCCCCGGTCGGGTCCCCCAGTCTAGGTAAGTGCTGCCAGGGGTCAGTCCACAGCCTTTTCCAAAAATCAAAGGGCTGGTCAGTCCACAGTCTATTTTAATGCTCCCCAGGGTCATTTCCACAGTCTAGTGAAAGGAGCTGCCACTGGTCGGGGTTTCCCCCCTTTCTTTTTTAAAAGGTGCTGCAGGGGTCAGTCCCAGTCTAGGAAATTTGGTGCCATTGGTCAGTTCCACAGTCTATTGAAATTGCTCCCGTGGTAAATTCCCAAACAGCCCTAGTGTAAGAGCTCCCACTGGCCCGGGCCCAAAGTCTAGTGAAAAGTGCTGCCACTGGTATTTCCCCCCTTTTGGTTGAAAAGCTGGCCACGGTCATTCCACAGTTTGGTGTAAAAAGCGGGCCCACGGCAGTCCACTTTTTGGGTGTAAAGACTCCACTGGCCCAGTCCACATTTTGGTTGTAAGAACTGCCACTGGTCAGTCCCATTTCTAGTGTAAAGCGCCACTGGTCAGTCCACAGCATTTTAAAGTTTTGCCACGGTCGGGTCCACGGGTCTAGTGAAAGGGAGCTGTCATTTTTTAAACCCCACAGTCCAGTGCAAGAGTCCCATCAACCAGTCCAGAGTCTACTTTTAAAATGTTTGGGGCCCCTGGGCATAAAAGCTGCCACCAGTCTTTTACAGCCCAGTGCAAGAGCTGCCGTCAGTCCCCGGGCTTCTGTAAATGCTTCGCCCCTCAGTCCCCCAGTCCCTCTAAGTGCTTCCACCAGGGCTACAGCCAAAAGCCCAAAAGGTCATTTATCTATAGGGCCCCATTTTAAAACTTCTGCTTTTCAGTCCACAGTTTTTCCTCAAGAGCTGTTCCCAAGGGCAGTCCACCAATTTTACTGTAAAAGCTTTTGCCGCTCAGTCCACATCTAGGGCTTAAATGTGCCACCCGTTCCCTTTTAAAAGGGTTTTTTGTGGGAAAGGCTGATGCCGGAAGTTTTCCCTCTAGGCAACACTGACCCCTCAGTCAAAATAAAGGGGCTAAGCACTGAACCCCCTCATCCACGTCCTTTTTGTTAAGGGGCTGCTATTTTTCAGTCCACATCTAGGGATAATCTAGGGTAATTTCTTGCCATTTTTCATCCACAGTCTAGGGTAAGTCGCCACTGGTCAGTCCCCAGTCTAGGGTAAGTGCTGCCACTGGGCATCCACATTTAGTGTAAGTGCGCCACTGGTCAGTTCCCCCGTCTAAATGTTTTGTGTGCCCTGGGCAATTTCCCCAGTCTATTTTTAGTTTCTGCCACTGGTCAGGTCCAAGGGCTAGTGTAAAATGCTTTCCAAAAGGGCCCTCCACAGTCTGTGTAAAAAGGGTTTCCACTGGTCGTCCACAGTTTAAATTTTAGTGCTGGGCCAAGGGGGTTTAGTCCACAGTCCAGTTAAAAAGCTGCCAGTGGTCGTCCAATTTTAGTGTAAGTGCTGCCACTGGTCAGTCCCCCAGTCTTGTCTTTTGCGCCCGTGGTCATCCACATTTATGAAAATGTGCCGTGGGCAGTCCCCAGTCGTGTTTGTGCTTCCCCGTGGGCAGTCCCCCGTCCCCATTGTTAGTGGCCCGGGGTTTACCCCACAGGGCATTTTAAGTGCTGCCAGTGGTCAGTCCACAGTCTAGTGGGAAGTTTCTGCCTGGGAAATCCACAGTCTAGTGTTTGTGCTGCCAGTGGTCATCCACCCGTCTAGTGTGAAATGCTGCCCCGTGGGGCCAGCCCCAGCTAGTGTTTAAATGCGCCACTGGGAAGTCACAGTTAGGAAAATTTCTGCCCCGTAGTCCCTTTTCCCCAGGGCCCAGGGTAAGTTGGGAGTGGGCGTTTAAAGTCAAAGGGGAATGCTGCTAGAGGGGCAGTCCACAGTCTAGGTTAGTGCTGCTAGTGGTTTAAAATCCCCAGCTAGGTAAGAAACTGGCCCGTGGGCGTTTCCCATCCCGGTTAGTGCTGCCCTTGGGGCAGGTCCACGTCTAGGTTATGCTGCCAATTTGGGCCCTTTCCCCAGTTAAATGGTAAATTTCTTAAATGGGCCCGGTCCACAGTCCCAGTGTTAGTGTTCCAGTGGTCAGTCCACATTTTAGGGTAAGTGCTTCCCGTGGGCAGCCACGTTTTAGTGCAAATTCTTTCCAGGGTCAGTCCACCCCTCTAGTTTCTAGTGCTGCCCTTTGGTTTTTGTCCACATTTTAAATGTTAGTGCGCCAGTGGTCCCCGTCCACAGTTTTAAAGGGTTTGTGCTGCCAGTGGGCAGGTCCACAGTCCCCATTTTAAGTGGGTGCCATGGTCAGTTTTCCCCAGGCTAGGGTAAGTGCCCGGCCCGTGGGCCTTTCCCCATCTTGGGGAAAATTCTGTAAAAGGGGGCATTTCCCCAAAACTAGTTTTAAAGTGCTGCCACTGGGGCATTTCCCCGTTTTTGTGTAAGTGCTTGGGAAATGGGCAGTCCACAGTCAGTTGGGAAAATTTCTGCCACTGGGGCAATTTCCCCAGTCAAATGTAAGTTCTCCACTGGGCAGTTTTCCCCCTTTCCCAAAAGGGGGGGGGTGATGGGTGGGACCCCGGGGGGGGTCTGAGTGGGGGGGGGCCAGGGGGGCCTTTTTGTTAAATGCTGCCCCCTGGTTAGTCCCACGTCAAATGTTAAAATGCTGCCATGGTCAGCCACAGCCCGTGTTTTTTTTTTTTTTTTATTTTCTTTCATTTTTTTTTATTTTTTTTTTTTTTTTTTTTTTTTTTTTTTTTTCTTTTTTTTTTTTTTTTTTTTTTTAATTTTTTTTTTTTTTTTTTTTTTTTTTTTTTTTTTTTTGTGCTGCCACGGTTAGCCACATCTAGTGTAAGTGCTGGGCCCGTGGTCATTTCCCCAAATCTAGTGTAAGACTGCCACTGGTCCCCCCTCCCGAATTTAGGGGATGGGTTTCTGTTTTAACTTTTTTCAAAAAGTCGCTTTTTAAAATTAAATGACCCAAAAAAAAAAAAAATTTTTCAGGAAACCTTAATTTTTAAAACTCCCTTTGGGGCCAAAGGGGCCCAATAAAAAATTTAGCCCGGAGTCCGAAGGTAGATTAGAAACAAAATACTTAACAGAAGAAAAATGTCCATCAAACTCACATATAAAAAAAACAGATGTAAAAAAGCTAAATGTGCACCAGGGGGACATCCCCTGACACAGCACATCTACAGGCAGCCGCTTTAAAACGCTTACACGTCTTCCCGCTCATTCTGTGAAATGGGGTCCATTCAGGAGGCTTTTTACAAAAGAAATGTGGGGGAAACTGGGTTTTAACCTTCTGCTCGGCAAACCCTTCCCAAGGGGGTAGAGGAGACCCCCAAAACAAAAACGGAACGAGGACAAACCCGTCCTTTTGTCTTTTACCTTGCTGACCCTGTTCCTTCCTTTCCAGGGCCATCCCCATTTAAAGGGGTCTGGGGCACCCTGTCCTGGATCCCTGGCTTTTTGGGTGCCCCTTTAAAGGGATTTTCTCAAAAGAAAAGCTTTGGGCCCCGTTCAGACTGATGCCAACATAAATTTTAAAAACCCTGGAAAAAAGGCGATCTCCGCCGCCCTTCCAGACAAAAGATTCGCCGAGACCCAAGCAGGATCGGTCTACAATAATTATGTTTAAAACATGTGGGGGAAAAGGTAGATCAAGACTTTTAATAAATAAAATTGCTTTTTTGATTTACCTTGGTGAGGAATAAGACGATTTTATCTGTCGGGTGCCACATTTTTTCCCTTTCCTTATTAGGCAAAAAAGGATAACAGATTCAAAAAACAGAAATGAGCCAGCTTTCAACCTTTGGTTTGCATCAGAGTGCAAAATAAACATGACGCTTTCGGGGTAAAAAAATTTTTATTCAAAGCGGGAGTGATCACCAGGTGAACGGGAGCAAATCATACAAAATTGATTATTACCTTAAGCACTGTATTTCCCGTTTGGGGTTCGTATTTGTTTTTTTTGAAATTAAATCTCCTGCTCTTATTTTTGGTACGGCTCAGCTATTTTTAATGGGTAAAAATATGCCAGCACTGCCCCGACCCGGCATTTTGGGGTTCAACTGCTGTGCATATTTACTATTTGCCCAGGGCAAACTTAAAAACCCATCAGTTCTCTATCTGTAAACACAAAACGTAACTTTTATTTTACTAACTCTTAAAACCCCATCACACAAAAAAAAAACCTGATTCTAAAACCCCATCATTAACCCCTTTTTGCTTTTGAAAGAGGGGAAAAACTCCCTTTTTTTAATAAATCTGGGGGAACCCCACCCCCTACAACAGGAGAGCCTTAGGGCATGTCTACACTGCAAGAAAAACGTCCGTTTTTTTTCAGCGTTTTTTTTGTTTTCTAAAAACATGGAAAAAAAACTGCAATCATCTCCCATAGACTTCATTGTAAAACCCTCCCGCTGCTCCCCGGGGGTTCTTTTTTTGGTTTTTTTTTTATGGGCGTATTTTTTCAACATT
>JAODAL010055141.1:0-24166 GCA_025379985.1 Phyllomedusa bahiana
GGAATAGAGGTCACCCACCAGCGGTCTTTAGTCTTCTCCTGGCTTTCAAGTAAAGAGATCCACGCACTTCTATGCGTCAACGCGTGCGGAAGTAGCTTCAGTCTGTCTCAAGTCCGAGTATTCAAGAATCAGAGGTCCTTCAAACCAGGTCTTTTCCTCAAAGCCTGTGCCCTTGGTGTAAGAATCCACTCTTCAGGAATAAGGTCTGTAATCAGTTATTTTTCTAAAGTAATACTACTCCCAGCATCTCAAGTTACCAGAGTCTGGCACATACTCAGAGACTGTTGTATCATTATCAAAGCTGCCGCTATTCCATCATACTCAAGTCAAGTCATTGTTACTGCA
This sequence comes from Phyllomedusa bahiana, assembly GCA_025379985.1. NCBI lineage: Eukaryota > Metazoa > Chordata > Amphibia > Anura > Hylidae > Phyllomedusa > Phyllomedusa bahiana. The sequence goes on from JAODAL010055141.1 coordinate 346, forward strand.
TCACAGTTATTGTATTCCTGGTTGCATCCAGAGACAATGGCTCAACTAGTTATTGCTGCAAATAAATGCAACTACCGTTGTTTCCGAACCCTGGCATTGGTCGTCTAGTGATTGGTGTCTTGACTAGGGACAACGAAGAATTTTTGGGTACTCAGGTCCCTGGGGAAGTTAGCCACCATATTACCCTCGTGCCATACACCGTTACCCGTGACAACAACCATCTTAAAGGGGCCACCCCAGGGTTCCGAGTATGCCACATGGCCCTAATATACACCATAGTGTGGGGCCCCTACATAGTTCATGGCCCCAATATACACCACAGTGCGGGGTCCCTACATAGTTCATGGCCCCAATATACACCACAGTGCGGGGCCCTACATAGTTCATGGCCCCAATATACACAACATCGCGGGGCCCCTACATAGTCATAGATGCCAAGTCTCCCGCTTCTGGCGGGACCCTCCTGCAAATGGGGGTCATGTCCCGCCCCCCCGCAGAGTCAGCAAAATCTGCTGCCGGGCAACGCACACAGGAGGTCCTGCTCATAAGTATGACTGATCTGCGGCCGGCGGAGGATCAGAGGCACCTGACAGCACAATGATGAAGAGTAGTGATGAGTGATTATGTTGACTATCGTCATCGGGTCGATAGTCGATATCGGCAATTATCAAGCCGATTTCCGATAGTCGATAATAGATTATCGCCGATGACCATTAAAGTCTATGGGACAGGAACAACACCTTCATTATACACCCAAAACAGGGCTGGAGAAGCTGGAATTAACATCCACAACAGTCAAAATGGATACCTGCTACTCTTAGGCAACACAATTAGGTTATAAAAGCCACAGAAAAAAAAATCACAGACCATTCACTATCCCTGTCTTGTACCACAGCATGACCCTTAAACCTGCATCACCCACAAATTAAAAAGTGGCAGAAGGCAGTATGATTTGAACCATCATTTTACTTGAACTGGACATTGAATATCCCTGTCCTGGAACGCAGCATGAGCCCCAAACCTGCATGACCCCCAGATTAAAAAGTGCCGGAAAAAGGAGTCTTTCCACCACCATTTTAGTTTCACTGGACATTGACATTGATTAATTTCAACACGGCCTGGTTTCTCTGGGCACGTGATGCCACCAGAGGACCTTGGGGGAAAGAGCCCTGCACCATCCCTGCGGTTTTGAAGAGCGTGCGCCGAGCCTGAGAGCCACCGTCACCCCCAGAGACATCCACCCAGCTCACCCAGTGAGCTGTCACAGAGATATCTGGGCCTTGGCCGTGCTTACTAGTCCATGTGTCGGTGGTGAGATGGACTTTTCCGGACACAGATGCAGACAACGCGCTTGAAATTTTAGATGACACGTGGCTGGCCAGGGCAGGGACGGCTTTTCTGGCAAAGAAATGCCTGCTCGGCATCTGGTATTGGGGGCAGGCGGGGCCATGACGTGGTGGAACCCATCTTGTCCACCAGACGGAAAGGCAACATTTCCAAGGCCAAAAGCCTGGCAATGCCGACATTCAGGCTTTTGGCTTTGGGATGGTTTGGGTTAAAGTGTTTCTTCTGCTCCCAAACCTGGAAGACAGAAGGCTGGCTGCTAGACTGGCCACTGTACGGCATGCAGGTCGTCAAACTGGCGGGAGGAGAAGGGGTAGGATGGGTCTCTGGTGGTGCTGGTGGTACTCGGGTGACGGTGGAGGCTGAAGCGGAGGCTGATCCCTGATCATGACTCTGAGAGACATGGGCAGCTGAGGAACGCTTGGTGGTGGCGGAGGAGGAGGAGGCGGAGACAGAGGGTGTGACAGTGGTTGGAGGCCCAGCGTCGGTCTGGCCTTTTTTGGCCAAGTGTTCCCTCCATTTCAACTCATGCATTCGCTGCATGTGACTAGACATGTTGGTGGTGGTTAACCACCTAAGGTTCTTGCCTCTACTTATGCGTTTACGGCAAAGGCGGCATATGACATCGCTGGGTGAATCAGAGGCTTGCTCAAAGAAGGCCCAGGCTTGAGAGGTCCTGGACCTTTTTGACGGCGATAAGCGAGGAGCGGGGTTTGCGCTGACCGTGGCTGGCGGAATCATATCAGCGGACTTCTGCGACCGCCCTCTCCCTTTTTGTGGCGGGACCCGTATTGACACTACCCCATCGTCTTCCTCCTCGTCCACTGATGAAGCGCTCGCAAGCAAATTCTGCGGAAAAGACCACGATGGATCCGCAATGTCGTCATCATCATCATCATCATCAACAACACAGGTGACTTGGTCGTCCTGACTTTCTGCATCCAGAAGCTGCGGGCTACAAGCAAGGGGCACTGCAAGGCGTTGCCGACCGCCCGGGATTTTTGCCGATTGACCGGCTTCCTTATCCTCCTCTGATGGCATCAGTAACTGGGCGTCAGAGCAGACTAAATCATCCTCTTGATCTTTTAACATGCCTTCTGACCCCAACCGCATTTTGTCATCAAAGAGGTCTTCAGACAATGGATTATCCACAGTGGTGGGTACACACGTTGACATTGGGCTGCTTCATGTTGGACGGTTTGCTGATGATGCTGATGACGACATTTGTGGCCGTGACTGGGAGGACGAGGAGGTAAGACTGCTGTGGGTTGCATTAACCACTGAAGGACAGATTGGGGGCGACGTCCGCCTAACGAGGGTTTAACTGAGATGTCACGTGGGCCGCGGGACCCACGATTACCCAGGCCTTTGGACAGGTCCTGCAAAAAAAAAAAACTGACGAAATCCGCTTCTAAATCATAAAAATGTGGTTTTGTCGCCAACGGACTGGGAAAGTGCAAAACCTTCTGGGGTATTCGGATAATACAGTGTTTGTACCTTTCATTCACCTTTGTGCTTACACTGAAATTTCGCTGATTTCAGATATAAATGAGAAGGTAATGAAAAAAGCTTATGTGCCAAAGTAAAACACGTATTGAAATGTATCGGAGATCACAGCTATTTTCAACCCCTGATCACTACAAAATTGCTGGATTCAATTTAACTGCAAGGTGTTATAACAAAAGTGGACTGGGAAAAATTGAAAATAACCCCTATCTGATTATGTATATCGGATAATAAAAGGGGGGTTTTTTGGACCTAACAAAGACCTGGTGTACTATAAAATGATGTGTTATCCATATTAAGTTCAGCTGCCCAATTCGGAAAAAAAGCAACTGTTAGCTTGCCAAAGTAAAAAATACACGAAATCTGAAATGCATTCTTATGATAACTTGTCTTTTCGGCCAACAACAACCTGGCTGACTACACAGTAATTGCTTTTTAAAAATTTTAAACTAATAATAATCTTCAAATGGAATCTAAAAATTGAAGAAGTAACATAAGGTTTCGGGAAATGTATACTGATTATTTAAAAAGCAGAGCGAGTCTTCGCTAACCTAACAAAGAGGCAGAACTAGAAAGCTGTTCTATCCTAAAAAGTCATGTGATTTTTCCAGCCAATCACAAAATACACATCCTAGTCATGACGATCGCACACACATCTCACCCTGCTCTATTCTGTAATCTGATTTGCTGGCCGCCAAAATGACAGGAAGCGCCGAAAAATGGCGCGATCTTAATAGATGATGTGCAGATTTTAACCTAAATTATCGCATGATCTAAAAAATCCGATCACCATAAAAACCGAGCCGATTTCAACTTTGTCGATAATAATCGCTCAACACTAATGAAGAGCAGCAGAGGATAACACATAACTGCCACCAGGTCAGCCCTTATCTTCTAGCACATTATCGTCCAGACGCAGCTCACCCTGGAGGCAGCAGTATCGGACGCTGGTAGATGCTCTCTGATAGTGTGTGTCTGACAGCTGCACCTTCCAGCGTCCGGTGCTGCTGCCTCCAGTGTGAGCTGTGTCCACTATCTCTGGCCTGTCAGTGTGTCTCTGCCCGCTGCACCCCCCCTCATTCCCCTCCCTTCCCCCTCCTCTCCCCTCACCTCCTCCTCTCCGAGCAGCGTAGAGAGGATGAGAGCGCCTCTCCCTGTCTGTATTCCTGCCGTCTCCTTCTCGTCATCATCGGGCTCTTGCTCCTGAGCCACGGTGAGTGACATCTGAGATCCGGCCGCAGCCCCGTCCCCAGCAGCCTTGTAATGCACGCCCCCAGCTACCTGGATATAGGGGACAGCTATCTGGCTATAAGAAGCACTGCCTGGCTATAAGGGGGTCAGCTACCTGGCTATAAGAAGCACTGCCTGGCTATAAGGGGGTCAGCTACCTGGCTTTAAGAAGCACTGCCTGGCTATAAGGGGACAGATACCTGGCTATAAGGGGGTCAGCTACCTGGCTATAAGAAGCACTGCCTGGCTATAATGGGGTCAGCTACCTGGCTATAAGAAGCACTGCCTGGCTATAAGGAAAGGGACAAGCACTACCCAGGGTATAAGGGGGTCAGCTACCGGCAATAAGAAGCACTGCCTGGCTATAAGGGTTTTGGCAAAACACTGCCTGGACTATAAGGGAAAACCTACCTGGCTATAAGGGGACGCTACCTGGCTATAAGGGACAGCTACCTGGCTATAAGAAGCACTACCTGGGCTATAAGGGGGTCAGCTACCTGGCTATAAGAAGCACTACCTGGCTATAAGGGGTCAGCTACCTGGCTATAAGGGGACAGCTATCTGGCTATAAGAAGCACTACCTGGCTATAAGGGGGTCAGCTACCTGGCTATAAGAAGCACTACCTGGCTATAAGGGGTCAGCTACCTGGCAATAAGTGGACAGCACCCTGGCTATAAGAAGCACTACCTGGCTATAAGGGGACAGCTTACTGGCTATAAGAAGCACTACCTGGCTATAAGGGGGTCAGCTCCCTGGCTATAAGAAGCACTACCTGGCTATAAGGGCACAGCTACCTGGCTATAAGGGGTCAGCTACCTGGTTAGTGGGGACAGTTACCTGGCTATAAGAAGCACTACCTGGCTAAAAGGGGACAGCTCCCTGGCTATAAGAAGCACTACCTGGCTATAAGGGGACAGCTTCCTGGCTATAAGAAGCACTACCTGGCTATAAGGGGACAGCTTTCTGGCTATAAGAAGAACTACCAGGCTATAAGGGGGTCAGCTACCTGGCTATAAGGGGTCAGCTACCTGGCTATAAGGGGACAGCTCCCTGGCTATAAGAAGCACTACCTGGCTATAAGGGGACAGCTTCCTGGCTATAAGAAGCACTACCTGGCTAGAAGCCGGTCAGCTCCCTGGCTATAAGAGCTCATCTACCTGGCTATAAGGGGACAGCTCCCTGGCTATAAGAAGCACTACCTGGCTATAAGGGCACAGCTACCTGGCTATAAGGGGTCAGCTACCTGGCTAGTGGGGACAGTTACCTGGCTATAAGAAGCACTACCTGGCTATAAGGGGACAGCTCCCTGGCTATAAGAAGCACTAACAAGCTATAAGGGGGTCAGATACATGGCTATAAGAAGCAGCTACCTGGCTATAAGGGGACAGCAACCTGGCTATAAGGAGCCACTACCTGGCTATAGGGACACTACCTGGCTATAAGGGGCAGCACTGCCTGGCATAAAGGGGGGCAGTACCTGGTTATAAGAAGCACTACCTGGCCCCCGGCCTATAATGGGGACACGCTAAAACCTGGCTATAAGGGGGTCAGCTACCTGGCTATAAGAAGCACTGCCTGGCTATAAGGGGGTCAGCTACCTGGCTATAAGAAGCACTGCCTGGCTATAAGGGGGTCAGCTACCTGGGAATAAGAAGCACTGCCTGGCTATAAGGGGACAGCTACCTGGCTATAAGGGGGTCAGCTACCTGGCTATAAGAAGCACTGCCTGGCTATAAGGGGACAGCTACCTGGCTATAAGGGAGTCAGCTACCTGGCTATAAGATGCAGCTACCTGGCTATAAGGGGACAGCTACCTGGCTATAAGGGGACAGCTACCTGGCTATAAGAAGCACTACCTAGCTATAAGGGGGTCAGCTACCCGGCTATAAGAAGCACTGCCTGGCTATAAGGGGGTCAGCTACCTGGCTATAAGAAGCACTACCTGGCTATAAGGGGTCAGCTAACTAGCTATAAGGGGACAGCTACCTGGCTAGTGGGGACAGTTACCTGGCTATAAGATCCACTACCTGGCTAAATGGGGACAGCTCCCTGGCTATAAGAAGCACTACCTGGCTATAAGGGGAACAGCATGCCTGGCTATAAGAAGGCACTACCTGCTATAAAAGCCTGGGGGACAGCTACCTGGCTATAAGGTACAGCTACCTGGCTATAAGGGGGTCAGCTACCTGGCTATAAGAAGCACTACCTGGCTATAAGGGACAGCTAACTGGCTATAAGGGGACAGCTATCTGGCTATAAGAAGCACTTCCTGGCTATAAGGGGGTCAGCTACCTGGCTATAACAAGGGGGCAATACCTGGCTATAAGGGGTCCCCGGCTATAAGCCTACGCTATAAGGGACAGCTTCTGGCTATAAGAAGCACTACCTGGCTATAAGGGGGTCAGCTACCTGGCTATACGCGGCACTACCTGGCTATAAGGGGACAGCTCCCTGGCTATAAGAATCACTACCTGGCTATAAGGGAAGGGCAAGCAGCTACCTGGCTATAAGGAAGGTACTACCTGGCTATAAGGGGCGTCAGCTACCTCGGCTATAAGGGCAGCTACCTGGCTATAAGGGGAACAGCTCCCTGGCTATAAGAAGCACTACCTGGCTATAAGGGGACAGCTTCCTGGCTATAAGAAGCACTACCTAGCTATAAGGGGGGTTCAGCTACTGTTGGGGTATAAGGGGTCAGCTACCTGGGTATAAGAAGCACTCCTGGCTATAAGGGGCACTACCTGGCTATAAGGGACAGCTACCTGGCTATAAGGGGACAGCTATCCTGGCTATAGGGGACAGCTTTCCTGGCTATAAGAAGCACTACCTGGCTATAAAGGGGACAGCTACCCCGGCTATAAGAAGCACTACCTGGCTATAAGGGGACAGATACCTGGCTATAAGAAGCACTACCTGGCTATAAGGGGTCAGCTACCTGGCTGTAAGAAGCACTACTGGGTGGGCGTGGGGGGGGGGCTATAAGAGGCACAGCTTAAAACCCTGGCTATAAAGCCGGGGTCAGCTACCTGGCTATAAGGGGAAGCTTCCCGGCTATAAGGGGCAGCTACCTGGCTATAAGAGCACTACCTGGCTATAAGGGGTCAGCTACCTGGCTAAGGGGACAGTACCTGGCTATAAGAAGCACTACCTGCTAAAAGCGGACAGCTCCCTGGCTATAAGAAGCCACCTACCTGGCTATAAGGGGACAGCTTCTGGCTATAGGAAGCACTAACTGGCTAGTGGGGACAGCTACCTGGCTATAAGAAGCACTACCTGGCTAGTGGGGACAGCTACTTGGCTACTGGGGGCACTGCCTGGCTACTGGGGGCACTGCCTTGCTATTGGGGGCAGCGACCTCGCTAGAAGGGGGCAGCAACCTGACTACAGGAGGCTACTACCTGGCTACAGGGTTCAAATAGGGCACTGAGATACCTGCCTATTGGGGCACAGTTTGGCGGTATCCCTCAGCTCTCCTGGATGCTGAATAGACCATCCAACAGTCCAGGAAAGCTGGGTGATGCCAAAACCCTAATCTAGTTTTCTTCCAGAGCCGTTACACAGTTATGTGGAGTGGGGTGTGGCTTTTAGAAGGGGGCGTGGCTTTCGGCACCAAGATGTGCCGGCACTATGTGCGCCGCCACCTTCAAATCTCCTGCTTTCTCACTTTCAAAAGTTGGCATGTATGGTATATAGGCCCCCCAGGCAGGCACATACGTCCCCGCAAGCAGGTATATAGGCCCCCCAGGCAGGCACACAGGTCCCCTCAAGCAGGTATATAGGCCCCCCCAGGCAGGCACATAGGTCCCCTCAAGCAGGTATATAGGTCCCCCAGGCAGGCACATACGGCCCCCCAGGCAGGCACAAACGTCCCCTCAAGCAGGTATATAGGCCCCCCAGGCAGGCACATAGGTCCCCTCAAGCAGGTATATAGGCCCCCCAGGCAGGGACATACGTCCCCTCAAGCAGGTATATAGGCCCCCCAGGCAGGCACATACGTCCCCTCAAGCAGGTATATAGGCCTCCCAGGCAGGCACATAGGTCCCCTCAAGCAGATATATAGGCCCCCCAGGCAGGGACATACGTCCCCTCAAGCAGGTATATAGGCCCCCCAGGCAGGGACATATGTCCCATCAAGCAGGTATATAGGCTCCCCAGGCAGGGACATACGTCCCCTCAAGCAGGTTTATAGGCCCCCAGGCAGGCACATAGGTCCCCTCAAGCAGGTATATAGGCCCCCCAGGCAGGCACATACGGCCACCCAGGCAGGCACATACGTCCCCTCAAGCAGGTAAGCTATATAGGCCCCAGGCAGCACAATGGTCCCCTTATGCAGGTATATGCCCCCAGGCAGGCACACAAGGGTCCACGATGCTCATGGACTACGTCCCCTCAAAAGCAGGTAATATAGGCACCCACACACAAGCCGTATCAACAGGTATATAGGCCCCAGGCAGGGACATAATGTCCCCTCAAGCAGAATAAGCCCCCCAGGCAGGCACATACGTCCCCTCCAAGCGGGAATAGGCCCTCCAGGCAAGGGTAATTACTCCCTCAAGCCGGTTTTTGAGCCCCCCCGGGCAGGGGACATACGTCCCTCAAGCAGGGATATAGGTCCCCTCAACAGTATATAGGCCCCCCACAGGCACATATCCCCCTCAGCAGGTTATAGGCCCCCCAGGCAGGACATACGTCCCCTCCCAAACAGGTATATAGGCTCCCCAGGCAGGCACATAGGTCCCCTCAACAGGTATATAGGCCCCCAGGCAGCAAATATTTCCCCCTCAAGCAGGTTATAGGCCCCAGGCAGGGACATACTCCCCTCAAGCAGGTATATAGGTCCCCCAGGCAGGGACAATAGTCCCCTCAATCAGGTATATAGGCCCCCCCAGGCAGGCACATACGTCCCCTCAAGCAGGTATATAGGCGCCCCAGGCAGGCACATACCCTCCCCTCAAGCAGGTATATAGGCCCCCCAGGCGGCCCCATAGTCCCTCAAGCAGGTTATATAGGCCCCCAGGCAGGGACATAGGTCCCTCAAGCAGGTAATTAGGCCCCCCAGGAGGCACATAGTCCCCTCAAGCAGGTATATACCCCCCACAGGGGCAAGGTTCCCCCTCAACAGGTATATAGCCCCCCAGGGAGGGACATACTCCCTCAAGCAGGTATATAGGCCCCCCAGGCAGGGGCATAGTCCCATAAAGCAGGTAAAATAGGCCCCCAGGCAGGGACATACGTCCCCTCAAGCAGGTATATAGGCCCCCCAGGCAGGGACATACGTCCCCTCAAGCAGGTATACACTCACCGGCCACTTTATTAGGTACACCATGCTAGTAACGGGTTGAACCCCCTTTTGCCTTCAGAACTGCCTCAATTCTTCGTGGCATAGATTCAACAAGGTGTTGCAACGATGCTCAATTGGTACCAAAGGGGCCCAAAGATGCCAAGAAATATCCCCCACCATACACCACCACCACCAGCCTGAACCGTTGATAAAAGGGCAGGATGGATCCATGCTTTCATGTTGTTGACGCCAAATTCTGACCCTACCATCCGAATGTCGCAGCAGAAATCGAGACTCATCAGCAGACCCGCAACTTTTTTTCCAATTTTTCTACTGTCCAATTTCGATGAGCTTGGCGAATTGGAGCATCAGTTACCTGTTCTTAGCTGAAAGGAGTGGGACCCGGTGTGGTTCTGCTGCTGTAGCCCATCTGCCTCAAAGTTGGCCGTACTGTGCGTTCAGAGAAGCTCTTCTTTCCTACCTTGGTTGTTAACGGGTGGCTATTTGAGTCACTGTTGCCTTTCTATCAGCTCGAACCAGGGCGGCCCATTCCCTTTGACCTCTGGCATCAACAAGGCATTTCCGCCCACAGGACTGCCGCTCCCCTGGATGTTTTTTCTTTTTCGGACCATTCTCTGTAAAACCCTTTGAGATGGGTTTGTGCGTGAAAATCCCAGAGATCAGCAGTTTCTGAAATACTCAGACCACCCTTTCTGGCACAACAACCAAGCCCCGTTCAAAGGCACTCAAATCACCTTTCTTCCCCATACTGATGCTCGGTTTGAACTGCAGGAGATTGTCTTGACCATGTCTACATGCCTAAATGCACTGAGTTGCCGCCATGTGATTGGCTGATTAGAAATTAAGTGTTAACGAGCAGTTGGACAGGTGTACCTAATAAAGTGGCCAGTGAGTGTATAGGCCCCCCAGGCAGGGACATACGTCCCATCAAGCAGGTATATGGGCCCCCCAGGCAGGGACATACGTCCCCTCAAGCAGGTATATAGGCCACCAGGCAGGCACATAGGTCCCCTCAAGCAGGTATATAGGCCCCCCAGGCAGGCACATACGTCCCCTCAAGCAGGTATATAGGCCCCCCAGGCAGGTTTAATAAAAATAATAACACTATTACTTACCTATCATTCCTCCTTCCCGGCCAAGCGTCCTTTCTTTTGCCTCGACACTGCCGGCGTGACCTGATCACGCCGGCAGCATGGGGGCGCTCTTCCAGAAGCTCGTTGGCCGCACAGCCTATTAGTTATTAGGCTGTGCGGCCGAGGAGAGGCAGCGGTGCCGTGAAGGAGCTTCACGGCGCCGTTGCCCAGTTCACTACTGGGCCCAGATACTACCGGGCCGCGGCGGGCCCCGATAAGAGGCGGGCCCTGATCAGCGGCGGGCCCAGATATTACCGGGCCCCGATCAGCGGCGGGCCCAGATATTACCGGGACGCGGCGGGCCCAGATATTAGCGGGACGCGGTGGGTTCTGATTGATACGTGAAACAAAGGGGCCCTGCCAGCGGGCCCCCTTGTTTCACATTTTGTCCCGGGCCTGATACGGCAGTACCCCCTGTACTGCCCTATCGGCGGCCCTGCGTGGCTGTATCACAGCCATACGAACAGCTACTACACAGCTACTTAACATTACTGACCTTACACTGCTAGCTTCACCCACCAAGATCAGGCCCCTTTTTGGCACACATGTTGTGGACTTCCTGCTACAAGCAATCCTGTAACTTAAACTCGTGCTCTGTCACAATATCTATTCCTACCTGTGAGTATATATACACCTAGCTGTGAGCATATATATATAGCTACCGTACCGTGATTACATACATATACACCTACCTGTAGTACATATGTATATTCCTACCAATGAGCATATATATACACCTACCTGTATATTTAGAACTACCTGTGAGTATATATATATATATACGCTCCAATACTCCAGCCCAGTTCTTACGGCCATATAAAAAGGCAGATGGTGCAGGAAGTCAGGAGGTATGCTTTTGGACCTGCAACCAGAAGCTGTAAACTGCCAAGCTGTGAGGCTGTGTAGGCCTGAAGGTGTCCATTGGTGAGCATATCCCATTGCCTTGGTTTTCCTGAAGTAAGGTTTATGTTATATGGATCCCTGTTATGCTGAAGTAAGCTGAGTTTTGTTTTGGACTTCACAATAAACATTGCTTCATTTGGACATTACTCCCTGTGCAAGTGCTTGCCTTTGAACTGACCCCCCACAATTGGTGTCTCGAATGCAGGTAGCATCCCGGAAATATGGAGAGCATGTCCTGGGTCAAGGCAGCAACAGGGTTAAAGAACCAGACTGAGAACATGGAGGAGCTACTCAAGCACCAGGTCCAGGCCCAAGCTCAGCAGCAGCAAGCTCACACGGAGACTGTGAGAGCACAGCAGGAGATCAACAAGCTCCTGCTCCAACAGAAGGCGGTGTTAACCATGTCGGTCAGAGCCAGAGAGGTGGAGGCCACCCCAACACCAGGGGCGAACTGCAATGCCAGGAGGAACTTATGCGAGGTTTACAGAAAATGACGCCAGAGGATGATGTCGAGGCCTTCCTGACTGTGTTCGAGAGGGTAGCTGACCAGGAAAAGTTACCTTCAGAGCAGTGGGCCGAGGTCCTGGCCGCTTACCTCACCAGCGAGCCTCAGAAGGCCTATTTTGACCTGACACTGCTGGACGCCAAGGAATATGGCAAACTAAAGGCAGAAATTCTGGCGCGACTGGGAGTAACGGGTGCATTGCTGGGGATACACTAAGGACAAGTCAACAAGATCCCAGATGCTCGACCTACTCCATCTCGTCCAGAAGTAGCTACAACCAGAAATCTGCACCCCTGCCCAAATGGTCGAGAGGGTTGTGATGGACCAGTTTGTACATTCGCTCCCTAGGCCCATACAGTGCTGGGTGGCACAGGGGGATCCCCAGAGTGTGGACGAGCTCGTTGGTTTCGTCATGCGATATGTGGCTGTGGATAACTCTCTGAGTGAGTCGGGGAGATCGAGGTCGCAGTACTGGGGTGCCATGAGGGGTAGTGACAGCCCCAAGTAGGGACCTAAGGCCACTGCAGAGGCGCATCCTCAAGCCAAAACGGGGACTGACCTCAGGTCAACGGGTCTTGGCCATGACATCATCTGCTGGAGATGTCAGAACCCTGGTCACATAATCGCCCAGTGTACAGAGTCCACGGAGCCTATGAAGGGTTCTATAGGCCGGCGCTGCTCATGGTTTGCACACCCTGTCTGCATCGCTGTACTCAGCCAAGGGGAGGGCTCTCAGGCATGTCAAGTGTTGATAAATGGCACGACTGTGACTGGATTCCTGGTCTCGGTGAGTTTGGTGACCCTGCTAAGGGCCACACTCCCTCATGTACTGGTCCCTGGGAAACAGATGGGGGTGATATGTATCCATGGAGACACCAAGCATTACACTGTGGCGCAGGTGGAAATTGGCACCGGCCGGACCACCATATAGTTCGGTGTTGTCACGAACTTGATGCACCCTATTATTGTAGGTAGGGACTTTCCCTTGTTTTGGGACCTATGGGCCAAAGCAGTGCCGCATAACTGCCCAGGAGGCCAAGAGGGTACAGGTAATGTGGGTGCCGAAACCCCTGATAATTTCCCTATGTCAGTATTGGTGGGAGATCAGGAGGAGGAGCAAACCCCTGAGACCCACATACCTGACCTGGGGTATCCTGGGAAAATTTTGGAACCGCCCAGCTCAGGGATCCAAGCTCAAAAGATGCATTAGAGAATGTTACTGTACTAATGGTGTTCCCCAAGAGCCATGAATAACAATTTATTATACCGGGTGACCAAAGTGAGGGATGAGGTCATAGAGCAACTCCTCGTACCCGGGCCCTACAGGCGAATGGTTCTAGACTTGGCCTATTCCCATGTGTTGGGTGGTCACCTTGGGGGGTCACAAAACCCAGGAACGGGTATTACAAAGATTCTACTGGCCGGGGTGTTTCAGGGAAATTAAGGAGTTTTGACAGTCCTGCCCCGTGTGCCAGGTAACATCCCTGGTGGCCCATTTTCATAGCCCCTTGCTTCCGTTGCCCATTATAGAAGTCACATTCGAACGGATTGCTATGGATCTGGTGGAGCCCATGGTGAGGTCAGCAAGAGGGCACCAATATATTCTAGTTGTCGTGGATTATGCTACCCGATACCCAGAAGTGGTGCCCTTGAGAAATACATCTTCTGAATCCATTGCTAGGGAACTGTTTTTTAATATTCTCCAGGACAGGGCTACCTAAAGAGAGACCAAGGGACACCGTTCATGTCCAAGGTGATGATAGACCTATGCAAAGTCCTAAAAATTAAACAGTTAGGTACCTCGGTTTATCACCCTCAAACCGACGGTTTAGTGGAAAGGTTTAATAAAACCTTAAAATCTATGTTAAGAAAGGTGGTAGGGAGGGATGAAAGGGACCGGGACTGTTTATTGCCCTACTTGTTATTTTCTGTCCGGGAGGTGCCTCAAGCGTCTACTGGGTTCTCCCCGTTTGAGCTTTTGTATGGGCGACACCCCAAGGGTTTACTTGACATCGCGAAACCTGGGAGAGTGAAGCCACCCCATACAAGAGTGTGATTGAACATGTGGCCCAGATGCAGGATAGGCTTTCTAATGTCATGCCCATCATAAGAGAACATCTCCTGCAGGCTTTTCAGGACCCGAAGCAAGCTCTCTGTAAACAGCCAGTGTTGGTGGCCAATGATTTCTCCAGACCATTTATTGTGCAAACGGATGCATTGGATGTAGGGGTGGGTGCTGTCATGTTCCAAGAGATAAATGGGGAGGAACACCCCCATTGTATACTTGAGTCGTAAATTGTCCCCATGTGAGAAAAACTATTCTATTATCGAGAAAGAGTGTTTGGCCATTAAGTGGTCCCTGGATGCGTTGAGGTATTACCTGCTTGGTAGGAAATTTAAGCTGGTGTCAGACCACACACCCTTAAAATGGATACGAAAGAAAAAGGGTAACAATGCCCAGGTCACTAAATGGTTCCTGGCACTTCAAGACTTCAGGTTTTTTTGTGGAACACAGACCGGGGAAAGTGCATGGTAATGCCGATGCCCTCTCAAGGATGCACTGTATCGTGGCAGAAGGTGCCCAAACCCTTGGCTTTGGGCAGGAGGGGGGGGTATGTAGAAGGGTCAGAGGTTCCGTCATAGACGGGAGGTATTTATCACCGAGGTGGCTGGCCTCGGTGACATAAAAAACCCATTAGTGTTATGCCAGCAACAGTTATTGCTGTTGAATAGTTTTTCTTTGTACTCCGGGTCTGGTTTTTTATGGAGCGGCCCAGGAGTCTGGGTGGGACGTCCACTCCAATACTCCAGCCCAGGTCTTTCCGGCCAAATAAAAGGCAGATGGTGCAGGAAGTCAGGGGTGTGCTTTTGGACCTGCAACCAGAAGCTGTGGACTTCCGTGCTGTAAGGCTGTGTAAACCTGACGGTGTGTGGGCAAGCATAACAACTTGCCTTTGGATTCCTAAAGTAAGGACTTTATGTTATATGGATCCCTGTTATGCTGAAGTCAGTCGAGTTTTGTTTTGGACTTCACAATAAACATTGCTTTATTTGGACATTATTCCCTGTGCGTGTGCCTGCCTTTGAACTGACCCCTCACAGTGGGAAAAAAACAGTTTTCAACGAATATGTCTTGAAAACATTTATGGAGTCTATGAATTTGTTCTGAGAAATAGTATCACCTCCATCAGATCCTTGGTAGACGGCCTCACATCTGATCTCATTATTTCCAGGCTAGAGAACGACCTCTCTACACTAACTGGATTGGGGGCAAAGCGGTGACCACAGGGGCAACAACTCTAACAGTCTCAGGATATAATAGAATTACCTCATGCACAGTTAGGTCTGATGAATAGTTGAACTCTTCCACTTCTTTGCAAGGAAGGGGAAAGTGTTTCTGAAATCTGGTCGCTCTGTTTAATGTGGGGATGGAATCTTCTCCGTTGCGCTTTGCCTGCTCCATGTCATCCAAATACGTTTCTAAATTAAATTCCTCATCTGATGAGGCTGAAGATCTGGGAGCAGTAGCACTGGCCAAACCCAATTCCCCCCTGCCCTTTTTGGCCACTGCGTTAACTTACCGAATTTTTTATAATTTTGGGGGGTCCCAATTTTTCCATTTTATACAAAATACGACCCTGCAAAAAGGGCTCCAAAATCCGACCTATGACCCCCCTGACTTCCCCACCCGGTTTAATCGTAAAAACCCGATAAGGGTTCCTTAGTCTTTTCCATTTCCCCCAAGGCTTCTCAGCTCAAACGGGGACTGACACTGCCTGTCTCCCCCCTATAGTCCCCTGCCCCCCCCCCCCCCCCCCCCCCCCCCTCTTAGCAGTTTCTCACCAAATAAAAGATAGAAAAGAAAGCTTACGCCCCCCTGCCTGTCCATGGTGGGGCCCAGCGAAGATGCCGAAACTAAAAGCGGATGCATGTCATGGGGGTTTTAAAACCCCCGTCAAGGAAATGTCCTTTAAACCCCGGGTCTAAAGTGGGATAAGCGCAAGTAACATTTAAACACAAAAAATTTAAAGTTTTTTTTTTCTGTGATTAAAAAAAAAAAGAAATTTTTTACATAATTCTTTCACAGCATTTTTTCCAATTTAAAACAAATATTAGGGGTTTAAAATCCTCCCAGTGCAAAGGGGAACGTGGTTGACAAATCCATCAAAAAGTACCAGCTTTATTTTTAAAAAGGAATTGGGGGGCTCAGATGAAAGGCTGAACCCCACGTTGGGAACAGTTTTTTTTTTTTTGTTACCGGGGATTTTATTGTATAGAAAAAAGAATTCGGATTTCAGAGCTGCCCATCATCCCTTGGGGTCCCTTGTTGTCCCCATAAACCCTTTAGGGTAATTTTTGCCCCGTTCTCGCCACTTTAAAGGGGATAAGGGGAAAAAAAACCCAAGGGAGCCTAATTGTATAAGTCCTTTTTAAGACCCCTTGAAATAGAAAGGGGGGGAAATTAAAAGGGTGGATTTTACAGACCCTTATTAAACCATCCTTTGAAGTACAAAAAAAACTCCCCGGCCCCAAAAAAAAGTTTACACTTTGGGGAAAAACCTTTTCCCCCTTTCCCCAAAAAACCAGACCTAGGGGGCCTTTTCTGACTGGGGGTTTAGACCCCCTTAGGGAAATCATCCCGTAATTTAGTGGGGTAACAAACAATTTATAGTCGGTGAAGTATCCGAACAATTTAAAGTCCCTTTTGGGGTATAACCCGAAAAATTTTTAGTCATGGGGAAAACCCGAACAATTTATAGTCCCGGGAATTTTACAGAACAATTTATAGTCAGGAATATACAAAAAATTTATATCATTTGGGGTATACAAACAATATTATAGTCAAAAGGGGGTATACAGGGAAAAATTTTAAGTTTAATGGAGTATACAAACAATTTTTTTGTCAGTGGAAATATACAGAACAATTTTAAAGTCCTTGGGGTATACAGAACCCAAAAAAAAGGGCGGTGGAATATTAAAAGAAAAAAATTTTAAAAAGTCGGTGGAATATACGAACAAATTTTTTGTCATTGGGAAAATACAGAACATTTTTTAGTCCCCGGGGGGAAAAAACAGAAAAAAATTTTTAAAAACATTGGGGAAAATACAGAACCCAAAAATATTTATGGAATTACGAACAATTTTGCAAAATGGAGGGATACAGAAAAAAATTTATATCGGTGGATACCGAAAAAATTTTTATCAGTAATAAAACAGAAAATTTTTAGTCAGTGGAAAAAAAAAGAAAAAATTTATATTTTTTGGATACAGAACAATTTTTTAGTCAGTGGAATATACAGAACAATTTTTTTGCAAATGGAATATACAGAACAATTTTTGTCAGGGAATAAAACAGAACCATTAAAGTCCCAGGGGATCAAAAAAATTTTTTTCCCGGGGATACAGCCCCAAAAATTCATTGGAAAATTAAAAGAACAATTTTAAAAGCAGGGAAAAATACAGAACCCAATTTTTATATTTGGGGAAAACAGAACAAATTTTTAAAATCAGTGGAATAAACAGAACAAATTTTTAGTTTTGTGGAAATATAACCCCAAAAAAAGTTTTTTGGAAAAAGCCCCAAATTTTAAAAAAACCCTTGGTAACCCGAACCCCAAAAATCAGTGGAAAAAAACAAACAAATTTTTAGTCAGTGGAAATCCCAAAAAATTTAAAGTCAGTGGGAAAATAAAAGAACAATTTTTTATCGCATACAAACAAAATTTAAAAACGGGAATAAACAAACAATTTAAAGCAGTAAAAATACAAACCCAATTTTTAAAATCGGTGGGGAAAAGAACAAATTTTTAGTCCGGGGGGATACAAAAACCCAATTTTTTTAGTCAGTGGGGAAAATACAGAACAATTTATAGTCCCGTGGGAAAAACAGAAAAAATTTTTAGTCCCGTTTGGGAAAAAGCCCCAAAAAATTTTTTAGTCCCGTGGAGTATACAGAACAATTTAAAAGTCGGTTTGGGTAAAAAACAATTTATAGCATTGGGAAAAATACAGAAAAAATTTAAAAATCAGTGGGAAAAAACAAAACCAAATTTTTTTTTTTTAAAATCCGGGGGAAACAGAAAAAAATTTAAAAGTCAGTGGAATATACAGAAAAATTTATATCCTTTGGGAAAATACAAACAATTTAAAGTCCTTAATAAACAAACAAATTTTTGTCGGTGAATACAGAACAATTTAAAAGTCGGGTTTGGAAAACCGAAAAATTTTTTAGTCCGTGGAATAACAAAAAATTTAAAAGTCATTTGGAAAATACAGAACAATTTTTTATCCCGTGGGAAAATGCAAACAATTTTTGTCAGGGAGAAAACAGAACAATTTTTAGTCTTTTATAAAAAAGAACCCCTTTATAGTCGGGTTTGGGTCAGGGAAAAAATTTAAGAAATGGAATATACAGAAAAAAATTTATAAAATAAGTGGAGTACACAAACAAAATTAAAAAGTCAGGGAAAAATACAGAAAAATTTTAGTCAGTGGGAAATATACGAACAAATTTTAAAGTCGGGAGTATACAGAACAAATTTAAAAGGGCAGTGGAATATAAAAGAACAATTTATAGTCACTGGGAAAATACAAAACAACTTTAAGTCAGGGGGAACCCGAAAAAAAATTTTTTATAGTCAGTGGAATATAAGAACAATTTTAAAAGTCCCCGGGAATAAACGAACAAATTTTATTTGTCCCGGGAGTAAAGAACAAATTTATAGTCCCGTGGAAAAAAACCGGAAAAAATTTAAGGGCAAATGGGAAAAATACAGAACAATTTTTTTAGTCAGTGGGGTTTTAAAAAAACAATTTTAAAAGCAGTGGGAAAAACAGAAAAATTTTTAAATCGGTGGGAAAATACAGAACAAATTTAAAAGGGCCCGGGGAAAAAAAACAAAACAATTTAAAGTCTGCTAAAAGGAAAAAAATTTATAGTCCCGTGGAATATACCAACCCAATTTTTATCCCTTGGGAAAATACAGAACAATTTAAAATCCCCGTGGAATATAAAAGAACAATTTATTTGTCCCCGAAGATACAGAACAATTTATAGTCCCGTGGAATACAGAAAAACAATTTGAAAACAGTGATTTTACAGAACAATTTATATTCCCGTGGAGTAAAAAAAACAATTTTTTTAGTCAATTTGGGGTATACAGAACAATTTAAAATGGGGAAAATACAAAAAAAAACAATTTTTAGTCAGTGGAAAAACAGAAAAAAATTTTTAAAGTCAGTGGAGTATAAAAGAACAATTTAAAAGTCAGTGGAAAACAGAAACAAAAAAAAATTTAGTGGAAAAACAGAACAATTTATAGACCCCGTTTAAACAAAAAAATAGCATGGAATAAAAAGAAAAAATAGCATGAATAAACAGAACAATTTATGCAGTTTATTTTTAAAAAACCCAAATTTTAACAGTTGGAATTTTTCAGAACAAATTATAGTCAGTGGAACATAAAAAGAACCCAAAATTTTTAGTCCCGTGGAGTAACAGAAAAAAAAATGTCAGTGGAGAAAACAAACAATTTATGTCAGTGGAAATACATAACAATTTTAAATCCCGTGGGGTAAAACAGAAAAATTTAAAGTCATGGAATATACAGAACAATTTTTAAAATCCCGTGGAATATAAAAAGAACATTTTTTTAGTCCATTTGGGGTATACAAACAATTTATAGTCAGTGGAGTATACCCGAAAATTTTTAAATCATTGGGGTATAAAAAAACAATTTATAGGCATGGAGTTTACAGAACAATTTATAGTCCCGGGGGATAAAAGAACAAATTTTTTTGCGGTGGATACAGAAAAATTTTATAGTCCGGGGGAATATAAAAGAACAATTTATAGTCCCGGGAGAAAACAGAACAATTTTATAGTCCCTGGAATATACAAACAATTTATAGTCCGGGGGGGTAACAAAAACAATTTTTTAGTCCGGGGGAATATACAGGGAAAAATTTATTTGCGGTGGGAAAATACAGAATAATTTATAAATCGGTTGGGAAAATACAGAATAATTTATAGTCGTGGGAAAATACAGAAAAATTTTTTATCCCTTTGGGAAAATACAGAACAATTTATAGTCAAGGGGGTTTTACAGAAAAAATTTTTAGTCGGGGGAGTAAACAGAAAAATTTATAGTCTGGAAAAACAAACAATTTATAGTCATGGAATATTTTCCGAACAATTTATAGTCCCTGGGAAAATAAAAAACAATTTATAAAGTGAAATTACAGAAAACAATTTATAGTCATTGGGAAAATTTTAAAAACAATTTATAGTCAGTGGAAAAAAACAGAACAATTTTTAAAAATCGGTTGGGAAAATACAAACAATTTAAAGCGGGATACAGAACAAATTTTTGTCATGGAGTAACAGAACAATTTAATGGAGTATACAGAACAAAATTTTTAGTCAGTGGAATAAACAGAACAATTTTTAGTCCCTGGGGAAATACAGAAAAAATATTAGTGAGTTGGGAAATACAGAACAATTTAAGTGAGGGGGAAAACAGAGAAAAATTTATAGTCGGGGAGTAAACAGAACAATTTATAATTTGGAAAGGAAAATAAAGAAAAATTTAAGTCGGGGAATAAACAGAAAAATATAAAAGGGCCCTTTGGAAAAATTTTCAGAACAAAATTTTTTTTGTCAGTGGGAAAATACAAAAATTTTTTAGTCATGGAGAACAAACAATTTAAGTCAGTGGAATAAACAGAACAAAAATTTTTAATTTAAGGAATAAACAGAACAAAATTTAAAAAGTCATTGGAATAAAACAGAACAAAATTTTTAGTCAGTGGAATAAAAAAACAAACCAAAATTTTTAAAATCAGTGGAATATACAGAAAAATTTTTTAGTCGGGGGAATTTACAGGGAAAAATTTATAAATCATTTTGGGAAAAAACAAACAATTTTAAAGTCAGTGGAGAAAAACAGAACATTTTTTTAGTCATGGAGTAAGAGAACCAAAATTTTTAAATTTAGGGAATATACAAAACAATTTTAAATCTTTGGGTACAGAACTATTTAAGTCGGTGGGAAAAAAAACCCAAAAAATTTTAAAGGGCCCGGTGGGTACAGAACAATTTAAAAGTCATGAAAAATAACAGAACAAATTTTTTAGTCATTGGGAAAAAACAAACAATGTGCAGTCATTTGGGAAAATTTCAGAACAAAATTTTTAGTCAGTGGAATTACAAAACAATTTTTAGTCAGTGGGGGAAAACGAACAATTTAAAGTCATGGAGTAAAACAGAACAATGGGGGAGTCAGTGGAAAAATAAAAGAAAAAAATTTTTTCATCCCGTGGGGTATACAGAACAATTTATAGCATGGAATAAAAAAGAACAATTTAAAGTCAGGGAGTAAACAGAACAAAATTTTTAGTCCGTGGAAAAATACAGAACCCTTTTTAGTCAAAGGGAAAATTTCAGAACAATTTTTTTAGTCCCTGGAATTACGAACAATTTTAGTCCCGTGGGAAAAACCCGAATAATTATAGGGCGGGAATAACAGAATAAATTTTTTAGTCATGGAAAAAACAGAACAAAATTTTAGTCAGGGATTTTACAAACAATTTATCCAACCGTGGGGGTAAACAGAAAAAATTTATAGTCAGGGGAATATACAGAACAATTTAAAAGTCAGTGGAACGATACAAACAAATTTTTAGCAGTGGAAATATACAAACCCAAATTTTTAGTCAGTGGAGTAACAGAACAAATTTTTAGCATGGAAAATTTCAAAAACAATTTTAGCAGTGGAGTAATACAGAAAAATTTAAAAGTCGTGGGGAAATAAAAACCCGAACAATTTAAAGTCGGGAAATACAAAAATAAATTTTTTTAACAGTGGGAAAAAAGAACCCAATTTTTTAAATAAATTTGGGAAAATACAGAACAATTTTAGTCAGTGGAGTATTTCAGAAAAAATTTATAGTCATGGATTTAAAAAGAACAATTTATAGTCGGTGGAATACAACCAAAACATTTCGGGGGAAAAAAACAAACCCCAAAAAGGCCCGTGGAAAACCCGAATAATTTATAGCCAGGGAATATACAAACAACAAAAAACGGGGGTTAAAAAACTTTATAATCAAAATGGGGGTTAAAAAACAAATTTTAACAGATGGAATCCCCCAAAAAAATACCCCCTTTGGAACCCCCAACCAAAATTTTTTCAGTTAATAACCCGAACCCCCCAAAAACCATGGGAAAAACCCGAACCCCAAAAAAGTCGGTTTGGGAAAAATAAGAAAAATTTAAACAGTGAAAAAAAACAAAAAAAAGTCAGGGAATAACCCCCAAAAAATTTTTTAGGGAAAAACAAAGAAAAGTCAAAACCCCCCCCAAATTTAAAAAGCAGGAAATAACCGAACAAATTTAAAAAGCCGGGGTTAATACAAAAAATTTTTTTTTAGGCCCGAAACAATTTATAGAAAACCCGGCCCCCAAAATGTCCAATGGGTAAAACCCCCCCCCAAAAAAGTTTATTTGGAATTCAAACAATTTTAAAGAGGGAAAACCCCCCCCAAAAACAGGGGTATTCGAAAAATTTAAAATTTCCCCCAATAACGAACTTTTTAATAAAACAAACAAATTTAAAGCCCGGAAAACAAACCTTTTAATATCCCCCAAAAAACAGAACCAATTTAAAATATAAAAACCCCCGAAACCCTTTCCCCCAAGACAAGTGGAAAACCCCAAAAAAGAAGTTGGAAATTCCCCCCCAAAAAAGCCGTGGTATTCCGAAAAAAATTTTTTAAATTTTGGGGGAAAATTAAAAGAAAAAATTTATTTTGTCAAGGGGGTATTCAGAAACAAAAATAGTTATGGGGAATTTTAAAAGAACCCTTTTTTTGTCCCTGGAATATACAGAACCAAAATAAAATCAATGGAAAATACAGAAAAGTTAAGCGTTGGGCGTACAGAGCAAATTAAATTTAGGGAAATACAAAAACCAAAATTTTTAAATCGGTGGAAAATAAAAGAACAATTTTAGTCAGGGGGAATAAACAAACAAAATAAAGGGCAGTTTTAATATATACCCTCACCCGCCACTTTTTTTAGGTTTTCACCAAGGGTATAATTGGGTTTTTACCCCCTTTTTTTTTGGGGCCTTTAGAACTTTTCCTCAATTTTTTTTCGTGGCATAGATTCCAAAAAGGTTTGCAACAAAAGCTTTAATTGGGACCAAGGGCCCAAAAGTTCCAAAAAAATATTCCCCAAAAACCCAAAGACAAAACCCCCACCCACCCAGCCTGAAAAAACCCTTGATAAAAGGCAGGGTGGATCCAAGCTTTCCCCCAAAATTTTTGGAACCGCCAAAATCGACCCATACCCATCCAATGGGCCCAGAAAACCCAGACCCTTTAAACAGACCAGGCAAAAAGGGTTTTTTTTTCCCAAACTTCTAAAATTTACCCAATTTCGAAAGCTTGGGCAAATTGGGCCTAGTTTCCGTTTTTCCCTTTCTGAAAGGATGGCAAAACCCCGGGGGGGTCCATTCCCGCCCGCTGTAAGCCCCTCTTTCCCCCAAAAGTGGGGCCCAACGGTTTTTTTCCCGAAAATTCATCTTCTTTTCCCGCCCACCTTGGGGTTTAACGGGGGGCAAATTTTAGTCACTGTTGCCTTTCTAAAACAGCACGAACCAGTCCCCGGGCCCCTTCTCCTTTTACCCCTGGCAAAAAAAAAAAGGCATTTCCGGGCCCCCAGGACTGGGCCCCTCAAAAATTATTTTTTTTCTTTTTTTTTGGGCCCATTCTCTGGGAAACCCAAGAAATGGTTGTTGGGGTGAAAAAAACCCCGGAGAACCGCAGTTCCCCGAAATATCAGAGCCAGCCCTTCTGGCACCAACAACCTGCCACGTCAAAAGGACCAAAAAACC
>JAODAL010055142.1:0-24166 GCA_025379985.1 Phyllomedusa bahiana
CCTTCCACTTTAGACTTTAATAGAAAATCTGTTCAGTAGTCCACATTGAACAGATTTTCTGCTGGACGTTTTTTTACGCCTCCGGCATTCCGATAAACTCTGAACATGTTCAATCTTCAGCCCAGTTTTTGGGCAGAAGATGTGCATTTCAGTGGTTGAGGGGGACAGGTGAATCCGCAAACCACAAACATAACCGTCCCCCAAAACCATGCAAAAGATAACAAAATACCATCTGGATTCTTGAGACAGCATCCAACCGGTATTTGGTCATTGTCTTGTGGAAACACCCTTATATAGTATTCAGTGTTTCTTCACTGCCAGTGACGGGTTCTGATTGGTAAAGCACAACTCAACCATTGTGGTATCCTCTAAAGAATAATCAAATTACATGACCTTTTATTGAAAGTGCCTGTTGTAATTTAGTTTATTAGTTGTTTAGTAACAAGTAACCTTCCTATTGTTTTGCTTTAAATATTTGGTATTATGGTGTAGTGAATAGTTTACAGCTGCTTATTCACAGTGATCACTGACAGTTCTAAAGGATATATGACACTGATATATTATTCCTGTAAGTTTTGCTGTGAATCACCTATCCCTTTTGTACTATTTTATTTACTGTCCCAGTCTTTCATTTTTTTGTCTGATTGGCTCCCAGTTGTACAATTCACTCAGATATACTGCTATAGTATAAAAAATGATGAGGTCAGGATATTCTGTAGAAAACTGACATAACTATATAACTCATGTGAGCAATTTGTAAGGATAGAGGTTATTTATTAATTGGATAGATATAAAACTTTGGGACAGCAGAAACAAAAGAAATACTAATGACAGTGTAAGTTACTCTTGACACAAAGCACCCTTCAGAGACTTTGTCCCTGTGCAAAGGAAATGAGTATTTAAATATTTAAATACAGCTCTAGACCATTGAAAAATCTAGAAAAATGAAACATGATTAGTTTGATAGGTCTGTGATGTAAAGAACATACTCCTAGAGTTTAGCACAACATTTAGGAAAAAAGTATGATGGCTTTGGGTCTACCCTCAAGTAATCTTGCAGATACTTTATAGTGCAAACAGGAAATCTTTATAATTCAGGCACAAAGCAGAGGGTAGTTACTGTCACTTTAAGTGGTACACAAGCGTAGTTACAGCAATAGTTATAGTCTCAGGTGCATACAACTTTTTGGTTTCTTTCACTTGTTAAAGTAGGATAAGTACAGACAAGAATCCATATCAGTCTATCACTGCTGCAGTCACCTGTACATTCTATCCAAATAACTTTGTTATGTTTTCCTTAAGGGACCTGTATGACTGTTTTTTTGTGTGGGACTAGCTCTTGTTTTTTATTAATACTATAATTTTTTAGACTATTTTGGAAAAGTCAATACCAGTTATATTTATTTGTTTAGTGTTTTTTTTCTTTGATCAATGGGAAATTTTTATTTTTTATATATTTTTTAAAACTTTTAATATTTCATCTAACTTTATTTAGTCCCAATAGATAGCTTAACCACTAGAGAGCAGGATAATATAGTGCTACCACATTTTTATTATACCCTGCCTATGGCACTTTTATTAGGCTCTCCACTTCTATGCCAACCACTCTGCACCCCCAGTCACATTGTGGGGCTCCCTAGTCTAATAGTTTACATGCTGCTATCACACTGACCACTGCATCTATTTAGGTAAACATTCAGGATTGAAGATAACTGCTGACAGCAGATATTAGCTGTAATTAACAACTGCCACTCGCCACCTGCTTTTAAGGTCACTCCATACTTGTCTAACATTATGATGTAATAGTATGCCATGTGTCATAAGGGTTTAAGAAAGCTACCAATACAGCAGGATCCCTGCCCAGAACACATATCAAAGAATTGTGAGCAGGAACCGGGACAAAGCACGCTTTCTGTGCCCTCCCCAGCTAGTTGAAATTGAAAAATACACTATTGCACTAACACAATAGTGCAGTTACTAGGATCTATTAATATCATGTTTATACAAAAATACATACAAATAGCTATAAAGACGACTTTTTTATGGATGACGCTTCCATAAAATGGTCATATAGTTAGCACATAATTCCGCTTTCCAAACAGCAAATACTATCTCCATACTGTTACTCCACAAACCAGTATACTAAAGCCAATATTATCAATGATTCCACTATATAAAGTAAAAAAATAATTCTGCTGCATCATGAACACATATCACTCCCTCATAGTGACTAAATATAAACCATCAAACTACTAAAAGTATTCCTGCCATCCAGTGACCATATAGGGGTCAGTACCAGTGTACACAGGTGCTCTGCAGACACATTATTTATTACAGTGCAGTGACATTCAATAATTCACAGGTTACGCCTTCTCTGATAGAAGTCAATAACTTTCCTTTTTTTCTTTATTTGGCCCAGACCACCATGATTTCTTCTGGCCACAACTTGTTCCTGCTAATTTAACCACACAAACACCTGTGCCTACCCATCATTCCAGGACTGAGTGGAAGGTAGTTAACATATTGGCTTTTACTTTAAAATACCTTAAAGACAAAGCACCGTTGTTGAATTGGAAATTATTGGTTAGAAATCTTTGGAAAGTATGCAAGGCTAGACAGCTGCTTTATCAACAGCTTTTATTCTGAATTACCAGGCTGAAAAAGTATTCATAAGATCTGCAACCCACTTTTCTTTGGTTTTGTCTCTACCTTATGGAACACTCCACACAAGTCTGGGAAGCACAACAAAGTTCCATGTCTATCAGGCATGTAGATATGTGCCTTGGATACCACACCTTCTCCAGCATATGTCAGGGTATGCAGAGTTAGCCTTAGATATTTATACAAGTAGTAGATGCCACCTGAGAATAAGGTGAACTCTTCCAGATACCTTAAATTCAATTATGTGCCGAGGACCAATGTTCTATAAAAAATACTCAGAAACATTTCTCAGTAGAGAAAATCAGTACAAACATGGGGCTCTAATATTTCTACACTGATGCTCAGCAGTGAATGTGTGTGATTACTAAGCAGGGAAGAGACCGAGAGCATGTCCCCACGGCAGGATTTTCGCTCGAATTTTCAGACAATTTTCGGATTTGAAAGCCATCTGTAAACCGGCTGTCAACCATCCTGATAGACTTTAAAGGGATTGTCTCATCTCAAAGTTTCATAGCATGCATGAATTAAATAATGCTGCTTGGCTCTGTCACTTCCTGGTCAAACTGTCTGTAATTAGCATATGAGCTCTGTGTATTCAGACTTCTCTGTTTATTATGTTTATTAGCCTAGATTAACTAAATTACCTTCTCTGAGTTCTGGAGAAGCTTCTCAGCTAATGTAAACAGTAGAGTAATTAGTCTTTTGTATGAAAGATCAGATAAAAACAAACTCTCACTGTCCAGAGTTCTGTGCTGCCATGACCTGTGTGATGACATCACTCCCTGCTATCAGATAGAACAAACAGCAGGGGAGAAAAGAGTACACAGGTCGGTCACTAGGGGAACCAGAGAGAGCCAGGAAGGTGATAAAATCATTTGCAGCTCCTTAACAAAAAAAGATGAACAACGCAATATATTTGGAAAACGTCTTTATTTAGTGTTCCCTACATTTTGAAAGCTATTCTTTGTAGCGAGACAACCCCTTCAATAGAAAATCCGTTCAGCAGTCCCTACTGAATGGGTTTTCTGCCAGACGGTTTTTGACACTGCCAGCAGTCTGAAAAACATAGAACATGTTCATAATTCCGCCCGGTTTTCGGGCAGAGCATGAACATGTCAGTGGTTGAGGGGGACGGTTGAATCCGCAAACAGCAGACAGAACCGTCCCACAAAAGCACAGAAACTATGTCAAAATACTGGCCTGATTCTTAAATCAGAATCCGACTGGTATTTGCATACTGCCATGTGGACGCACCCTGACAGTAGCTGCCTGAAAGAAGAGGTGCTGTCTGAGCAAATATGACCAGGACTGAGGAGCTCTTGTCACTGGTCATATCCCATGGAGATGAGCTGTACACTATAGATCACTAAGGGAGCAGCTAAAACAATAATGGTACAGAATTTTTAATAATGATGAATGGGGAAAATGTTTATTATTTAATTTGTAAGCTTCCTACATCAATGTTACTTGGTGGGAAAACCCCTATAACTAACAGGTCTTTCCCCTGTTTTCCTATAGTTTAAGCTGATAGTTGCTCTTGTCCCCATTCCTGGCTGAGTTCTACAGGGTAATTTACTCTGAAGTGCTGAACTAGCTGACAGGTTCCCTTTAAAGCATATATTGTATTTCTTCATCACACAAGTGTTTGCTTTTCTTTGTTGCTGATGAGTTCCTGGTTTTAATGCATTACTATGCATCCATGTTTATCTGCACACCAGACAAAATCCTTTACTTTTTTAAGTACATAAAGAATTTCTCACTGAAACATTATTATTTCACAAAGAGAACTCTGTGAGCTCTTGAGTATTAACTCTGTGATAGTAAAACAGATTCTATTTGCATTGTTCATAGCCAGATCAATAAAAAAAACAAGATGCATTTTACTTTTGTTACTTATAGCATGATTTATTTTTATAATCCCCAGTCCATTATTAATACATTCTTTGTCATTGTGTAGTACTATACAAGTTTCAAAAAATAGATGAAAGAGCCGTTTATTTACTGGAACATTTCTAGAATGTGTTGTATTAATTTATTTTGGGCATGCTACCACTAGAAAGATAATAAGTAATGCTGTATAGCTTAACATAAATACTACCTACATACTGAATCAATTGGAATATATTACTTAGATATAATAATCCTGTGTATTAGGTACTATTTCTAAGTACAAGTACAAAGGTAAAAGTTTATCTGACTTCTTCTTGTCTAGGGGAATCTAGTTGCCATTTTCTTTTATGAAAGTCTGCTGGGTAAAATTAACAATAATATAGGCCATACGTCTGCTGGCACAACTTCAGCTTTCTCCATGACATACAGTAGATACTTTCTATACATAGCATAGCCTTGGAGGGCACACTAGACAAAGAGGTCCCCGCCTTTATCCAGCATGGGAAAGTCCTCTGCCCATATCTGTGGAACCCGGGTCTTAGTCGACTCTTGTGGTCATGCTCACGCTGGCGTTCCTCTGCCCACTCCCGATGTTCTGCAGCTGCCGCCTCTGCTTTTTCACGACGTTCTGCAGCTGCTAGGATGGCATTGTAGGAGTTGAGGTCTCTAGCCTCGAGCTTAACTAGGGCAGCTTGCAGGAGAATAGCTGAGGGTGAGCGGCCCACTGTACAATTGACCATATGTGATTGGCTCCTTAAGGAGCCTGAGCTGGACTCCTCCTCGCCACCATAGTCCACAGCCTGGTATGGGCTGAGCTTCTTCTCGCCTTGGCTAACTTCACCATTTTTTTTCCGCATGGCCTACAACTTTGGCCTGTTGGTTACTTCGGCCCCTGCCACGACCAGCCATCCTTGCAACCATTGGCTACTGACACAAAAGCTGCAACCCGAATGCACCCAATACCTCGTATATGCATTCAGACTTGTCTAGTGTTGAGCTGATCTTAAGACCCCAGCAGCAAAAGTCACTGCTGGTAGTTCTTAGTGTGGGAGTACAGGCCCCGCATTCACACACACTATTGTCTTGATCCCACCGTACTGCGACCAATCTGTCAAGAAAACCTGCTGGGGCCACTTGAGGGTCGGCAGTCTGACTTGGGGTGTATTGTGACGTTGCGCTCCCTAGGGGTGCACAAGGTCAGCCGGATACGGTTTCACAGTTAACCCCTGTCCACACAGACACAGGAAGACCCAGGGAGTGCGAGAGGATACCCCATTCGCCCACAACCCTGAACAACTGGGAGTGATCTGTTTGCCCATGCTGGTTAAACAGAGCTCTGTCATCCCAGTAAACTGCCACCAGTTCCTCATTGGTCATAAGACCGGTCCGTTACCGACTTACAACAAGGCCAGGAACCAACCTTCGGGGAAGCTATGTTAAAGACCGAGAATAAGGCAGGTGAGATCGATGATCAAGACAACAGCCCAGATTAAAGTTTATAGATTTAATTAGCCTTGGAGGGTGCACTAGACAAACAATATATACGTAGGGACAATACTATTCAGATATTGGTCAGAGGTGCAAATAAGGATATGGTTAGAAACAAAGCTGCAGCAAGATGTGTCTAATTACCTTAGGTTAGCCTTGTGCTGGCCTACATCGGGGTGAAATGTGGCCTGCGGGTTCTGGACGCTCCTGTACGCTCTGTGTAATACCTTCCAATAGAGAACAACCCTGGGCAAATACGGGTTACGACTTAAAACAGTACTGGGACAGCCCACGTCGCACCCCCCTGTTACAACCACTCACGCCTCTGGGATGGCCTGCACACTCCTCCCTCTTGGGTCATGCAGTTTTCTGGCTGGAACACAAAATGGGCCATAGTGGGGCAGGGAATTGAACAGAACTGAGCCAATGATACCATCAGAACCGGATGGGCCTAAGCTACGGCCTAGTACCACACATGTCCGTCCTACTTGGTTTCTAAGGCCAGCTTTGGATTTCTCCCTTCCCCTGCACCTTACAAGCATGGGCGTGGCAGCTACATGTGTGGGAGGTTTCATATTTTAAAATATGAAACTGGGGTGGACCTCTGATGAACTGTTCACCCATAATTCTTTATGAAATATCAGTGCCTTTTAGTCTGGCATGACTTTTTGATCCTGGGGGTCTGAGAGCAAATGTGTTAATTAATTTAAATGAGGGCCCTTTGAAGCATTGACCTCCCCTGCTGGGCTGGCTTCCTATGGACAAGCATTTGGGCATACATCCGAATTGAGGCCTTTGTTAGCCAGGTCTGCTGTCTTCTGCCTAATTGACGACTTCTTGTGACATGTTGCAATCTGAGTGACTTTTGAAGTTGGAGGGGGGCTGGGAAACTCTTTTTACCGACAAAGACTTACAGTATACCCTCACATATAATAGGGAAATACCCATAGGCCAAAGTTAGAGGGTTAAACAATTTGACTAGTTTTCTAGGCGTGAAAGAAAGTGTTTATAATCTTCAACCAGACTTTAAAGAAATTCAGTAGTCAGCTGAAATGACATATTCTCCTATTGGACACTGATTATAACTAGTACATATTGATTATTAGTATGGCAGTTTAGATACATTTTTTAATATGTTAGCACTTAATTTCTGGTGATCCTAAGACTATAAAATTATTTCAGTTTGGGGGGCGTGACCTGGACCTGCATGGCAATGGACGTGTAGGAGAAGAACTCTCCTAAGAAGAATCTATAACAGCACATCTAAACCTTTACCAGCTTTCTCAAATTACTGAAATTCATTCTGTTAGGTGTCTGGGGGAGCAAAGACGGATTGCGGAGCTCAGAAGGGGCATAAGGGCAAGGTGTCAGCTTCCTCAGCAACCTCACCAGGAAGACGCAGAAGCGGAGAGACAGGCACCCTCACCAAAAGCTTTCATTAACATCGGGACTGTGAGTAGCAGTACTATGAAGTATACCGCACACCAGCCGGCGCAACTGCTGAAACCCGCACTTCTAAACTGTGGCAGCCATGTACCCTGATCCCTGCTCTCCTTCCTATAAAGGACACGAACGCCATCGCGACTCCTGTCCTCCCAACCCAACTGCTATCTGTGCATAGTCCCCATGTCAGTTGACTCTCCGGTTCAGGTCTGCAAATTTAATGCACAGCAACCAGAGTTTCCTGATCCCCACTCTGCTCCATCACCACTACAGGGATATCTTTCGCACTATATATAAAAGGCACGAACGGCATCTTAGTTGATACATGAGTCCTCCCAGCGCAATTGCTCTCCATGCATAAATTTCCACCATAAGAATATAGCTGAGAGAGGCATCCCAGATTCACTATCCCGTTCTATAACCTGTGCAGTGCAGAGTCCTGCTGTAACTGCTCTCGCATCTATACTGGTTCTAGTTAGTTTATAGTTTATATAGTTGAACAACCAGATAAATTGGTCCATCTACTCCTTAGGCTAACCCAAAGTAGTTCATTCGGCACATTTGGTAACATTACTGTTTAACAAGACACCATGGTGTCCTTCTATGGCTGTCCATCGCAGCAATCTTAGAGTTTTGTACCAATAGTGACACAAACTTTACATCAGCACAGCATTATAGGTCACTACTGCATTACTAAGTGCCTTTTACCAGTATAGCACTTGTACTGATGCTCACCTCTCCAGCTACTAAAGTTATCAGCAAATTATCCAAATAAGTTCACTTTTTCTATGCTTTTTACCTAAAAGTAGTATCTTTAATTTCCCTCCTCTCTCCCCTACAACATCAAGAGCAGAATCAATCGATCTGGCATTGCAAGACCACTCAGAACAACTAACTTCTACACAACTCACTCTTCAACATATTTTCTCATCATTTCTTGACACCCTGCAAAAAGATTTTAAACAAATAATGGGAAATTTCTCAAAAGACATCCACTCTCTTGTCTCAAGAACAGAACACAGAGAGTCGAAACTTGGGGTATTTGTATGTTCCAATAACCATTTAATTGATGCCAATGCAACTCTGGAGGAGGAAGTCCACAAATTATCTTCTAAAGTTATGGATCTCGAGGACAGATGCCGTCATAACAACATACGAATTAGAGGTATTTCAGAAGCTGTAGGTCAAGATATGCTTCTTCCCTTCTTCAGGGACTTGATGGCTTTAGTCCTTCCAGAGGTCTCCACCCTTGATCTCACTATAGACAGGATCCACTGCCTACCAAAACCGAAACATTTGCCATCATCACTCCCAATTGCGAAGATTCATTTCTTCTGTGTAAAGGATGACTTCTTTAAAGAGTTGCGTAAGGATGTATCAGTCCTGAAGAGATTCAGCAGCATTTCCATATTTTCAGATCAGCTGGAATCAGCTGGAATGATTCTCCAAAAGAAAGAATTCCTTACATACACCAAAATACTAAGAGACCACAACTACCACTGGGGGTTTCCGGTGATGCTTATAACCAACAGAGAAAACTCTATTTTTGTTTGTAGCAATCCTTCTATGGTCAAGGTCCTACTTCTCGCACGGGACCTTATAGGAACTCCAACTCCAATAATTGAACAGCTGGTTTATATCCTTTTCAATCTTCTTTTGAGGTTTAAATGATGCTGGTCTTAAAGGTTTTTTGTTAACCTTCTCTCTTCTTTGCAGGGTCATGCATTGCTAGCATGTATTTGCAGCTTGCTTGTAGATGTTTACCTGTTTATTGTTGTTTTGCTCCAGAGTCATTTATTGCATATGTAGGAATTCCATCCTCATATCATACACAAATTATTTTTGCTTCATGTTACTTCCACCTAAGTAATTTTGTGATTGCCAGGTCATTTTCAATGATAATTGCACATTACTTGAAGATGCTTGCTTATTTAATGTTCTTTGCGTACGAGTCATTTACTTTATATGTAGGTTTCGGATATTCACATCATCACAACCTCATTCTTTCCACTTATTACTTCAATCTAAGCAATTCTAGACCCATGCATGGGGATTAAGTTTGTCTCTCAATGCTAACGGCCTGAACTCACCATTTAAACGGTCACTTTTTTGACGAGAAGGTTTAAAGTCTTAAAAAGCTGCAAGACTTTAAAACTTCTTGCCCAAAAAGTAAAGGTGGTGGATTCGGGCTGTTTAACTCACAGAAAATTTACTAATATCGTTCTACAATACCTCTGACCTTAAAAAAGTGGAAGTAGCAATTTTTATTAAGGATACTGTGGCTTTTTCTTTTTTGCCTGTCAAGAATTGTAGAAATTGATAATTTACATAGTAGGTCAAGGACAAGGTAAATTTTTTATAGCATTACAGATTGTAGTGATGGTATAAGAGTAAACAGGTGTAAAAGAAACACAACAATGATGAGGTTACTGAGAAGAATACACATTGTTCTGTAAATTAGATTAGTATGAAAAGAGAAAGGTTGGTTAAAACAAGATGATTTGTGGATGCAAGTATGATACAGTGGTATATTAAATAAAAAAATGTGGAGAAATGTTCTGGAAGAGAATAGATTTTGGTTATTTGGTGTTATAGGTATGATGCAATGGTATAGTGTAAAAAAATGTGGCTATTGGAGCTTTATGTGAAGAGGTTTATG
This sequence comes from Phyllomedusa bahiana, assembly GCA_025379985.1. Taxonomy (NCBI): domain Eukaryota; kingdom Metazoa; phylum Chordata; class Amphibia; order Anura; family Hylidae; genus Phyllomedusa; species Phyllomedusa bahiana. The sequence continues at coordinate 10,142 of JAODAL010055142.1, forward strand.
AAGGAAAATGTATATAATATGGTACACAAATCGATGAGACAAGACCACACACACATACAGTAGATACAGAGACAGTTATGTTGTGCCATTGTGTTATTTTATGAACATTGTATTTTGTTTATTTTGCATTCAGTTACCGCAAAATGAGGTACGGAGTAACCATTAGAAAACTCTAATGTTGTGGATCATTCATGGAATACTGTAGATGGAATGTTTTATTTCATTTTCATTTTTTGTTGGATGCTACCATCAACCCTCAAAATCATTAGTCCACATTATACACACTCCTGTCTTTTTTGTATGATAAATCAATCAGGCCAGACCCTATCAGACAAAATCAGGCCCTGAGAGGAAAGACACACAGAGACCAAGAAAGAAACATAATGTCATTTAAAGATCAGGAAAAAGATTCAGATATATAGTGATCACTTAAAAATGTAAGAGAATAACACTAGGACTAGTTGATAAGTGTGTGGGAGTAAGATCCCAATTTTTGAGGCAATTGGATTTGCCCACTAGAGGATAAAATATTTTTTGTTTGTTTTGGTTTCTTATCTAGAATGCAGAATAATGTAGTCATGGAAGACCAACTAGAGAGAAAAAACAAGTGATTATAGAAGTTTTTGTACTGGGTTAGAGAGTATTGAGGTGATATTTTTTTTACCTAGTATGAAGGTTTATATTATGCACCAGGCATTGACCCAGCAATAAGATAAGGACATATATTTGCAGAATACAGTTTAGGTAGTTAGAAGAAAGGACTTACAAAAGCTGTATCTAGGATTATACTAGGCAATTTTGTTCTTTTTACTTTTGTTTTTTTCTTCTTTGTGTGTCTAATGACAAGAGACAAAGAATAAGAAACCAGAGAAGGGAATTGCATGTAAAGTTTAAAGGAGCAAATAAATGACAATTTGAAAGACAAAGAAAGAAAAGAGAACAGATATTATGATGCTGTTTAAAAGAGAAGAGGAAAAATGGGAAAGCAGCTTCATAAATAGATCTGAAGAAAAACAAATTCATTAATGAAGAAATGTGGAGTACAATTTTGAGAGAGAATGATTATTCTAATGCATTTATTCCCTAAAGATTATGTAGCAACGGTGAAATTCTCTTGTTGGATCATGGAGAAGGTACTAGCACATATCTACATTCTTCCAGAGAAGAAAGATTTTTACCAAAATCCCTTCCTACTGAACAAATATTACTATCTTCGGAACCAACAGAAAGCATGCAATTTCTTTCTCATCCAGGTCCCAGTCCCAGATGCCGATTATAGTACCTGAAGAGACAGCTTTGTAAAGTACAAATTCTCCACCTGTGATTATGCGACAGTCAACTAAAGTGGGAAGTTAAAATCAACCTGTACAAAGGAAAAGGAATGTTGTGGACTTAATTGACCAGGTCTTAATTGATTTTATAACATCAGGTATTCCTGCATCCGAATCAGATGAATCAATTGACACAAAAGAGCAAAGAAAAATGCTAGAAATTATGTAAGGTTAATTTTGACTAATTGTAAACAAGAAGATCACGAAACCATTGAAGATTTTTTTCTTAAGATTAGATGATAATGGCAAATATTTCCGATACAATATTGCATCCTGGAAGCTCAGAGGCATCAAAACACTTGCGTTTGTAAATGGCTTAAAAGATACGACACGTAAATTTGTAAAAGCCATTGAACCTAATTAGTCTAGACTGTCACCGGATTTCCTATTCCGAATCGCAATTTGAACAAGGATTTTTTTGCAAATTGTGAAGCATCCAATACCAGCAGAGAAAGGTGGGGAGAACAAAAGAAAAAAATATTCTACTGAGCACTCAAAGAAGAATTATTTTTCAAAGACAGTAGTCCAACAGATAAAGTTGATTTCCTGAAGAAAAAAAGATATTAAAAGATAAAAAAAAATACAGACTTTAATACTTAACCTGAGCAAGATGACTCAAATGCAGGCAAGGCAAGAGCAAAACTCCTCCAACACATAACACCGACTAAAAAAGGAAGAAAATAAAAAAGTAAAAATAAAAGCATGCTGAAAGTGATTTAAGTAAAGAAAGACTTACATGCCCAACAAGCCAAAAATAGGACAAAGAGACAGATGTTCCCCATAAAGGATTACAATTAAAGGATTATAATAATTGACTGAGTATCTACCAGTTTATTGAAGAAAACCCCAGGCAAATAAATTGACTCCTCTCCAGATTTCCCACACATTATCTTATCAGTGGCTGCAAGAAGAAAGAAAACAAAGAAAGGAAGGGAGATGCCGCTGGGATCCATATCTGCAAACATCCCTATGCAGTAGTGATTTTATCAGAGACTGTGAAAGCTGAAGCCTTGCATTCCCACATGTTGACTCAAGCAGGCTGAAGACCAGACTGCCAATATATATATATACACAAATTTAGGACTGCACATGACTGTGGCCTAATATGGAAAGCAAGATTGTTTCTTAGAACAAATGGACAGTCTAGTAAAAATATAAAACAAATTAATGGAAGTATTGCCTCTGCCTAATCAAATTGAAGTCATCAAAGTAAAAGACCATTCCAGAACCAATGAAACAAGAAGAAACCACATGGCTGATCAAAACAGCTAAAGTAGAAGCCTGAACCAGATTTATGGCCCAAGCTGCACATGGAGTCACACGCCAGTCAAAAACTGTCATGGCTGATCTGGTTAAGAAGTTTTGGTGTGCCCATGGATTGAGAATGGTTGCTACCAAGTACACTCAAGGATGAATACTATGTGTAAAAAACAATGTGAAAAAAAACATTGAAGATTGACCCCACAGCATCATACTTCCAGAGCAAGATATCTTTTCCATAAATGATATGACTGCATGCAAATGCTTAGTCGGAAAGTGAGACCCATATCTGCAATTTGTGGTGCAACTCCTGTATTTGCCATCTTTTGCTGCATCTTGGAAAATGGAGAGAAGGGGTAATATTAGGTAGATAATGTTTATTCCAAATTTTAGGTAATTTTTTTTTTTTTGTAGACCAATTTTAATTTTTTTTTCTTTGTGGATCGGAGGAAAAATTTTGGACATTTGCTAACCAAAGAAGTTATGGACTGATTTAGATTTTTACAATTACAAGAATGAGCAGTTACAATAATGGGAAATGACAAGAAAAGAGTTACAAGAAGAAAAAACCAGAAACAAGATATTTTAAACCTAGAGTGTCACTTCCCTGCATATTTGTTTCACGTGTTTGCGGACATATTGAATATTTTGGTGGAGAGGGTGATCAAACGCTGAGCAGCTAGATGAATATAGAGACTGAAAGACAGACTGTGTTATAAAGAATCCGGCTGCTTAAAGAACTGTTAAAATCTTCTTTATACCTCCAAAAGGCTCCATGAAGATAAGAAGTTAAACTGTTATGCTGGATTTAAATAATATTCATCGCAGCTGATACTAAGCACATTTAAGATGCAAGAGATAATAACAATGCAAGCCCGGCCCCAGTTGCTGTAAACATGTAAAAGTTGCAAAACGCCAAGTGTTGGAGAATGAAGATGGATAAAAATTAGTTTTCCACTTTCCACTCCCCATAAAGATAGGAGGTTTTAAAGTCTGATGGCCCAGGTATGATATCAGTTTACCAGATGCAGCAATTATAGCAAATGAACCTGAATACTTTTTTCTCTTTCACAAGTCTTTAATCCCTCCTCCAAAGGTTTTAAGATTCAATCCTGGTCCAATGTCCACTGAGATGCTGTGCTGGTGGGGTGGTGCAGCCCAGAGCCGGGGACCTAGGTCTGGCAGCAGTGGTGCTGTTAGGACACTGGGCTGTGTCCCTCATCTGTGTGGTTTTTGCTGCAGCGGTGGCTGCCATGCAGTGTTAACACCATTAGTGTAGGGACTAGAGATGTGCGAATTTCTCCAAAATTTGTTTCGGTCCGAATTACTTCGGGACGAATCGCATTAAAAAAAACAGCTATTTCCAGGCTGCACAGAGCCTGCAGGGTGCTGTAGAACATAGTGCCATGCTTAAATATGCAGAGGGAGCTTGGTTTGGTCTTCATACAATGTTGTGTTTTAGTATGACACGCAGATGACTGCCGCCGGTCTTAGAATCGCTTCACTATAAAATTCCCTGGGCACTTAAGAGGGCAAAACTTACCAAAAAACTGAAGCGGGTAAGTGGGCTGATAATGTCATGGCAGTGCCAGCTGGAAAAAAACAAGCTGAGGGCTCAGGTGGCAACATCAGTGACAGAGTGTGGAGGTTGCGGGCAGCAGCCACGCAGCATGAGGTCAGAGAGTGGCACAATGACATTCGGGATGTGGCAAAAGCAGGTGTTAGGCCACAGAGTGCACAATGACACAGTGTGGAGTGACGGCAGGAGCAACAGCATGAGGTCAGAGAGTGCACAATACACAGTGTGTAGGTCACGGCATGAAAGCCACAGCAGCAGCATGAGGTCAGACAGTGGCACAATGACACAGTGCGGAGGTGGAACCAACAGAAGTAGGCCATAGAGTGGCACAATTACAGAGTGTGAAGGTCATGGCAGCAGCCACAGCAGCAGCATGAGGTCAGAAAAGTTGGCACTATGACACAGTGTGGAGCCCACGGCATCAACAGCAGCAGGAGCATGAGGTCAGAGAGTGGCCCACTAGGACAGAGTGTGGCGGTGACAAACAGGAGTAGCCACATAGTGGCACGATGACAGAGTGTGGGGGTCATGGCAGCTCACAGCAGCAGATGAGCTCAGGCAGTGCACAATGACATTCTGGAAGGTGGCAAACTGGTAGGCCACAGAGGGGCACAATGACAGAGAGTGGAGGTGGACGCAGAGCAACAGATGAGGTCTAGGGGTGGCACAATGACAGGGTGTGTAGGTGACCGGCAGGCAACAACACTCAGCAGCATGAGGTCAGAGAGTGGCAAATGACACAGTGTGGATGTTAGGCACCTGCAAAGCAGCAGGAGCATGAGGTCATAGAGTGGCACAATGACGTTTGGAGGTGGCCAAAAAGAGTAGGCCACAGAGTGGCACAATGACAGAGTGTGAGTTACGGCAGCACCACACAGCAGATGAGGTCAGACAGTGGCACAGATGACATTCTGGAGGTGCAAAAACAGGATAGGAAACATAGGTTGCACAATGCAGATGTGGAAAGGTCAGGCAGTGGCAGCTTGGGTCTGCATGGCATAATGACAGATTTGTGGAGGTCACGGCAGCAGCCACGCAGCAGCAGGGAGGTCAGACGTGGTTACATGACAGAGTTGTGGAGTCACGGCAAAGCAGCCAAAGCAGCAGCATGAAGTCATAAAGTGGCACAATTACACAGTTGGAGGTCCACTGGCATCAACACAGCAGCAGCATGAGGTCAGGTGGGACAATGACAGAGTGTGGAGGGGGCAGGCAGCACCCACAGCAGCAGCATGAGGTCAGACAGGTGGAACAATGACATTCTGGAGGTGCAAAAACAGGAGTAGGCCACAGAGTGGCACAATGACAGAGTGTGGAGTCACGGCAGAGCCACAGCAGCAGCATGAGGTCAGACAGTGGCACAATGACAGAGTGTGTAGGGCACTGGCAGCAGCAGCAGCAGCATGAGGTCAGGCAGTGGCCAATGACATTATGGAGGTGGCAAAACAGGAGTAGGCCAAGTGGCACAATGACAGAGAATGGGGTGACGGCAGCAAGCATGAGGTCAGAGAGTGGCACAATGACACAGTGTGGAGGGCACGGCAGCAGCCAGAGCAGCAGCCACAGCAGCAGCATGCGGGTAGACAGTGGCACAATGACACAGTGTGGAGGTCACGGCATCAACAGCAGCAGCAGCATGAGGTCAGAGAGTGGCACTATGACAGAGTGTGGAGGTGGCACAAACAGGAGTAGGCCACAGAGTGGCACGATGACAGAGTGTGGGGGTCATGGCAGCTGCCACAGCAGCAGCATGAGCTCAGGCAGTGGCACAATGACATTCTGGAGGTGGCAAAACAGTCGTAGGCCACAGAGTGGCACAATGACAGTGAGTGGAGGTGACGGCAGGAGCAACAGCATGAGGTCAGAGAGTGGCACAATGACAGGGTGTGGAGGTGACCGCAGCAGCAACAACAGCAGCAGCAGCATGAGGTCAGAGAGTGGCACAATGACACAGTGTGGATGTTACGGCACCTGCAACAGCAGCAGGAGCATGAGGTCATAGAGTGGCACAATGACGTTCTGGAGGTGGCAAAAACAGGAGTAGGCCACAGAGTGGCACAATGACAGAGTGTGGAGGTTACGGCAGCAGCCACAGCAGCAGCATGAGTCAGACAGTGGCACAATGACATTCGGGAGTGGCAAAACAGGAAGAGGCCACAGAGTGCACAATGACAGAGAGTGGGGGTGACGGCAGCAGCAGCATGAGGTCAGACAGTGGCATAATGACAGAGTGTGGAGGTCACGGCAGCAGCCACAGCAGCAGCATGAGGTCATCCTGTGCTACAATGACAGAGTGTGGAGGGCATGGCAGCAGCCACAGCAGCAGCATGAGGTCAGGCAGTGGCACAATTACACAGTGTGGAGGTCACGGCATCAACAGCAGCAGCAGCATGAGGTCAGAGAGTGGACAATGACAGAGTGTGGAGGGCACGGCAGCAGCCACAGCAGCAGCATGAGGTCAGACAGTGGCACAATGACATTCTGGAGGTGGCAAAAACAGTAGTAGGCCACAGAGTGGCACAATGACAGAGTGTGGAGGTCACGGCAGCAGCCACAGCAGCAGCATGAGGTCAGACAGTGGCACAATGACAGAGTGTGGAGGGCATGGCAGCAGCCACAGCAGCAGCATGAGGTCAGGCAGTGGCACAATGACATTCTGGAGGTGGCAAAACAGGAGTAGGCCACAGAGTGGCACAATGACAGAGAATGGAGGTGACGGCAGCAGCAGCATGAGGTCAGAGAGTGGCACAATGACACAGTGTGGAGGGCACGGCAGCAGCCAGAGCAGCAGCCTCAGCAGCAGCATGAGGTCAGACAGTGGCACAATGACAGAGTGTGGAGGGCACGGCAGCAGCCACAGCAGCAGCATGAGGTCAGGCAGTGGCACAATGACATTCTGGAGGTGGCAAAAACTGGAGTAGGCCACAGAGTGGCACAATGACACAGTGTGGAATGCACGGCAGCAGCAGCAGCATGAGGTCATAGAGTGGCACAATGACAGAGTGTGGAGGTGGGTGGCCATACCAGTCCCTGGTAAAGATGGTTGGTGGCAGATGGAGAAACTGACAGCAGATGTGTGGCATCAGGCGGGTGGCGGCATCAGAATAGTGGCTGAGGCAGGTAGTTTGAACCGAGACTCATTTCTCACAGTTTGGGTGAGGCGTCATGGCTGATGTAGTCTGACGCCTAAGGCATTGGTATGTGGAAATCCTGGCCGATCCACACCTGATTCATCTTAACAAAGGTCAGTCGTTCCACATTTCCAGTGGACAAGTGGGTTCTCCTTGGGGTAATGATGGCCCCCGCCGCACTGAACACCCGCTCTGATGCCACAATACTGGCCGGGCAGGACAGCTTCTCCACTGTAAACTCGGCAAGTTGTGGCCACACATCCAGTTTGGCTGCCCAGTAGTCCAGCGGATCTTCTAACTGGGGTGGCAGAGTGCTGTCCAAGTAGGCCACGACCTGTTAGTTCAGGTTCTGCTCCAGGTCCTTCTGTTGCTGCTGCTGGCGACTGCCCTCCTCACTAGGCGGGTGAAGGAAGCTGCTCATCAGTGACTCCAGACTTAGGTTGCTGTTGATGGAGCTGGTACTGTTCCTACGCCCCCACCTTCCCCCTGCAGCCACGGCTGTCGTACGTGAGCGCTGAAGAACCCCCCGGTCAGACCTGTCAGAGGAGGGACGATGCCGCACATAGGCAGCGGCCAACTGACTACGGAGGATTTCCCTATATTAATTTGAGTTTGTCCTCCCTCTTTGTCCTCCCATTTCCACTGTATACTGCCACGGTGCTTGCGTGTCATCTGCCTCGTCTTCCTCATCTCCATCTACCTCCTCCATCTGCTCCTGCTCCTCCTCTCTTGTCACCTGGGTAGAAAATCCACTCATTTCACCAGGCTATGCTTCTACTCCAATGTCCTCCTCCTCCTCCATTTCAGTCCCCCCCGGACTCATGTGGCCGCGAGATGTAGTCACTACGTCTCCAGTCCCCTGCCCAGACAGATTTTTCAGCATCTGTTCCAGGACATGAAACAGTGGAATGACGTTATTCATCCCGTAGTCCTGGTGACTGACAAATAACATCGCCTCCTCGAATGGCCTCAACAAATGGCAGGTGTCACGCATGAGCTGCCACTGGCTGACATCAACGTTACACAGGGGAGTACTCCTGTCCGCCTGGATCATCAAAAAATCGTTAATGGCCTTTCTCTGTTCATACAGTCGGTTCAACATGTGCAGGCTGGAATTCCAACGGGTGGAAACATCGCATATCAGAGTGTGTTGGGGGAGGCCGTTCTGCCGCTGAAACTCGAGGAGGGTGTTCCTGGCTTTGTAGGAATGTATGAAGTGCATGCACAGTTTCCTGGCCATTTTCAGAAGCTTCTGAAGATTGGAGGAAGACTTTAGGAACCTTTTCACAACCAGATTGAACACGTGTGCCATGCAGGGTGCATGGACCATCCCTCCTCGGTGCAGCGCGGACACCATGTTACTCCCATTGCCCATCACCATGGTTCCGATTTGCAGTTGGCGCAGAGAAAGCCACACGTCGATTTCTTGCTGCATGACGCGGAGCAGTTCCTCCCCTGTGTGACTTCGTTCGCCGAGGCAAGCCAGGTGTAGAACTCCGTGACACCGCTGGGCCCTACACATGTGATATGATGGAGCAGTACTTGTGGAGGCCGAGATGGTGGTGGTGTTGGAGGAGGAGGAGGTGGATATTGGCGCAGGAGCCGCAGTTTGACAACGTGGTGGAGAAAGCGGCGTCTTCTGTCCAAGTTGTTGGTGTGCCTGGGCCGGAAGCACATTCACCCAGTGGGCCGTAAAGGACATGTATTTGCCCTGACCGTAGTTACAACTCCACACGTCCCCGCTGCCGTTCACCTTGGAACAATCCGATAAACTCAAGGACTGACCCACCTTCTGTTCTACATATATATAAAGTGCTGGTACTGCCTTTTTGGAAAATAAATAAGGGCTTGGAACTCTCCATCTCGGCTCAGCACAAGCCATTAGTTCTCTGAACGGTGGACTCCACCATTTGGAAAGGGAGGGACTGCAGTACCAACAACTTGGACAGGAGCACGGTCAGCTTCTGCACCTTAGGATGGTTGGACGCATACTGTTATCTCTTTGCAATCGCCTCGATGAACTATTGCTGGCGCCATGAGTAGCGAGAGGCAGGAGCATCTGGACTGGGAGATGATGGCAAAGAGAAACAGCTCCCTTCTGCAGAGGTGGTGGAGCCTTGACTGGCTGCAATGGCATGTGTGCCACTGGGCGCTGCTGCTGCTGCTGTTGCTGTGGCGGCAGGATGGACCACCACATCTGAGCCACGTTTCTCCCAGGCCACCGGATGGTGACGCTGCATGTGTTGATGCAGGGCCGTGTTGCCAACATTAGCTCCCTGGCCACGCTTCACTTTCTGCCTACAGATTCTACATATACTCATATTCGGCTCCTCCGGTGTCTTAGCAAAGAACTGCCACACTGCCGAGTATCTGATTTTACCGCCAACGCTCCGCACTGAGTGACTACTACCGCCACTGCCTCGCTGAGCCCCTGTGCCGCTAATTTCTTGGACCTGCGAAGCGGGTTTTTTAACCCGTGGCCGCTTGGCTCCCGACCTTCACACTGTTGCTACCCTGCTGACTCACGGCCACACACAACTCACTTGCTGGCTGCGCCGCTGGCTGAGGCGCAAGCTGACGCCCTCTTCTCCTGATGATGATGAAGCCCTTGCTTCACCCGGTTCCCAAGTGCGGTCGGCTACATCATCATCTATTTGTGTTTCATCATCACTGCTGTCCTCATCACCGGTCTTGGTATGCAGAGGCTGACCCCTCACAACATGACCTCCCTTGCCACTCTCCACAACTATACTTTGCCGTCTACTGCAAGAAGCAGGGGATATTGGCCCCATCTCTTCGCTGCCAAGTAGCTGCTGACTGCCCTCCTCAAATTAATCATCCTCGCTATGTAGTGGCGCTGAGCCAAGACCACATAGTAGATCTCTGGCTAAGGGAACCGGATGGGACAGAGGCGGGTTGAGGACAGGTGAGGACCGCTGACCCGCTCCTGGACCATGCCAACTAAGGGTTGTGTCTGACGTTCCCACCGACTCTTGGCTGTTGTTGTCAGATATCATCTGGGAGGAAGTGGATGACCTAGTCAACCAATCAAGAACCCTTGGGTTGCTGGTCATCACACGGCCGCTAGATGACAGCGGCAGTTGTGGCCTCACAGAGTGACCCTTGCTGCGATGTCCCCTTGCTGTGCTGCGACCTGGGCCTGCTCCAGGAATGTTTGTGCCACTGCCACTGGCAGGTGAAGGGCCTGCCACCTCTCTGTCTGACATACTGTTTGTTCTAAAATGTACAGACACTGTTTGATGATGATATCTGTATATGATAAATATACACCCTGTATTTGACTCCAAATGAACGCAGTAACAAGCTTGGGTAACCCTTGGATATAAATTGCGCTCCACATATATTTATACATATATATATAATTTATAAATTTATAAGCAATAATCCATGCCTAATGCTAACCCAATGCTTGGTTAAATCAATCATGTTCATGTTTTAGTTTAACATTTAGCTTAACATATAAACATGAACATGATTGATTTAATCAAGCATTGGGTTAACATTAGGCATGGATTATTGCTTAGAAATTTATAAATTGTATTGTACTATACTGTTTATAGATTATTTTATTATATTATGTTGTGTAGAATGATTATAAAAACCTCTATTTACCGTTAACCATTTAGCAACCATTTGTAACCACAAACACCTTGAATATAAGCATTCCCAATTGATCCTTATGAAATAAATAAATAATAACCATGATTAATTTGAGGCCCAAATATTGAAAACTTTTTTGATGATATTAAGGGTATGTTCACACGGCATAATGTTGGTTCGTACTTCGGCGCATAATTGTGCTTCAATACGCCCGAAGTACGGGACGAGAATATGGTAATTCATAGCTCTTATTGGGTGCTATGATTACCTGTTCCTTCCCCCAGCATGCAATACGCGCCCAGGTAATGAACTGACATGTCAATTCTTCCCATCGATTACGCGCTGGGGAAAATGATTGTCAGTGAGAGCTTAAAAGGGACACGCTGGCCAGCAAGTCCCTCTGAACCTGCTGGCATATAGCGCTGCACACAGTATGAGCTGCTATATGACGCACACTCTATCGTGTGAACATACCCTTAAAAAGATATTGAGCCAATGCCGTTGGAATGTGGGCTTCTGCTGTCTGGTTGAAATTTCAAAAGGGGGGTTATTGATAGGGAAATATTTCTAGGCCAAAGTTAAATGATTTGACTAGTTTTTCTGACTTGAAAGAAAGTGTTTGTAGTTTTCAACCAGACTTCATGGAAGTTCATTATGCAGCTGAAGTGATCTATTCTCCTTTTGGACAGTGATTGCTATTAGTACACATTGTTTATTAGTATGGAAGTTTAGATGTGTCAGCACATTATTTCTGGTGTTCCTAAGGCTATAAAATTTCCCATTTGAAAAAGACGTACTCTTGCTAGTTAATCCCCAAAAAATTGTTAGGTGGCTGTAAAAAGATCCATAATAAAAACAGCCGTTTTTTTTCGTTTTTAAAAGAACAGTAAACATTATTTTGATAGGATTTTCCCAAATTTCGCAAATGTCTAGAATGACAAAAATTTGAACATCGGTGAGGGGAGAAAAAGATTTTTAAAAAAAAAAACACCACCAATAAAAAGGAAACCCAATGGTATGTGTTATGAAAAATTTAAGCAATGATTTTTTGTTGTAAAGAAAATGTGATTCTTTACTGTTAATGCCTCTGGCACCTGATAAAAATCTGTTTTTGTGAACTTAATAAAGAGAAAGAAGGGAAAATCTGAATCTTTTTGATGCCGGTGTTTTTTTCTAGTTTAAATGATTTGAAAAACTTGCAAAATGGGGGGTTAAGTGAATCTCACCCCTTTAGACATACTAAAAACTAATAACATTTCAAAATTTTTAAATTTAATGCCAAAAACATCAGGGCCATTCGACAATTTCGGAAAATTACAAAAACCCCCTTGGGCCGGAGCCATTTTTTTCCTGACAGAGCCGTTTTTGAAATTGACTTTTTAATTTATGTGAGAATCATTTTTGGACGTTTTCCCTATCAAGTGATTCAGAGCTGTTTTCTCTTGAACATTGCGTTTAAGGGTAGTAAACATTTTGGCCCAAAAAATTTCCTTGTTTTTTGTAAAAAGAATCAAAATATAGAAAAAGTGCAAAAATTAGCAATTTCAAAGTTAAAAAATTTCTGGGTAAAAGAAGGGTTATTACACTCAAAATTTTTAACTAGCATCTCCCATATGCTACTTGTTATTGTAGGTGGCTCATTTTTTTAAAAGTTTTTTTTTTTTTACCACATTAGGGGGTTAGAAATTTGTATACTTTTTCAAGAAAATTTGAAAAATTTTTTCTTAGAGACCCGCTAGTTCTGACGTGCTTTTTAAAAAATGTATTTAGATACCCCCCTAAAAGACCCCATATAAAAAAATATACCCCCTTAATATTTAAAAAAGCATTTAGGGTTTTTTTTCCCCTTTTAGAATTTCACGAAAAAAAAGTAAAATGGGGGAAAATTAAAAAAAATTACTTTTTTTGAGTCTTCAATTTTTTTTCATTTTCACTGGAAAACAATGATGGACCAGGTAAAAGCAACCATAAACAATTTCCCCAGGGTTCTGCCTTTTAGAGTTCCATGTGTGCTTTTGGCTCAACCACAAACCCCAGTAGGGGGACCTGGCTCTGGGGTTCATGTTCATTAATTTTATTTAGGGGCCATTTCAGATTTTCGGCCCCTGAGGTGTAAAACTTAATAAGCACCCCTTTAAAAAGACCCCCTATTGAAAAATTTCCCCCCTTTTCAGGGGTGGGGGGGGAATGACCCCAAGGTGTTTCTAAATTTTTTTTCGTTAGGCCCCTAAAAAAAAAACAATATTTTTTCCCCAAAGATCTGCAATTTTGTGAAAATGTTGAAATTTTTTTAATGAAATCCCGGAAAACAAGATCCAAAAATTTTGTTAAACAAATTTTTCCAGTTCGGGAAAACTCTACATGTGGTGTAAACGCGTTTTTGGGGCCATGGAGGGGTACAAGAAAGGGAGTGCTATTTTGGGTTTTGGAAAAGATTTTGGGGGATTTCCCTGGCGATTTGCAAAGCCCCTAAATTCTTAAAATGGCAGAAATTTATTTTTAAGCTTTTCCGATGTATAAACTCCCGCTAAAGGGGTCCTGTCCGTGTTGACTTGCCCAAAACCCTTTTTATACTAAGCAAGGTAATGAGATAAAAGCGACTTTATTGAAAATATCTCTAAATATGTAACAATTGGAAAAGAATTTGCTACTTTCGATTATAGTCCAAAGTAGGCGTCAGTAAAATCTTGAATATTTATTTCCTCTGAATTCCAAAGGCGTGCAGCCCCATACAAAGCCCAAATAGTGGGGGCATGGAAACAGAAGATGGGCGAACGAGGCGTGTGCCTTTCGGGGGGTGTCTTGCCCCTTCCTAAACAGTAATTTCCCCTGTCACACTTCCTTTTATTTATGATGCAACACATCGTTAAAAAGCTCATAGTAAAATGTTCATAAAAAACCAAAAAACATACATTCACAAAACACCGTAAATTAATTCTCATTCTACCGGCTGGGGCAAGGGTACAAGCTATGTACCAAACGCCTCTCTTTGTAGAAGCGGGGTCCCAAAGGGTTTCGGTATTTTTTTATTTTAACCCCTTCAATATACACCCATTGAGTCAGATCTGTTGTTTTTGTTCCCGGGAAAATGTCTGCCCCAAGT
>JAODAL010055143.1:0-24166 GCA_025379985.1 Phyllomedusa bahiana
CCCCCCGTTTTAAGTGATTGGGGCCCCAAATGTCAGAAGCGCCGAAAATGGCGCGATATTAATAGATTATGCGCAGATTTTTAACTAAATTATCGCGTGATCGAAAAATCCGATTACCATAAAAACCGTGCCGATTTCAACTTTGTCGATAAAAATCGCTCAACACTAATGGTGGACTCTGCACCGTTCAGAGAACTTTTGGCTTGTGCCGAGCTGAGATGGAGAGTTCCAAGCCGTAATTTCTTTTCCAAAAAGGCAGTATCAGTACTTCATAAATATGTAGAACAGAAGGTGGGCCGGTCCTTGAGTTTATCGGTTTGTTCCAAGGTGCACGGCCAGCGCGGACGTCTGGAGCTGTAACTACGGTCAGGGCCAGTACATGTCCTTTACGGCCCACTGGTTGAATGTGCTTCCTGCCCAGGCACACCAATAACTTGGACAGGAGACGGCACTTTATCCTCAACGTTGTCAAACTGCGGCTCTTGCTCCAATGTCCTCCTCCTCCACCACCACCACCATCTCAGCCTCCACAAGTACTGCTCCATCATAGCACATCTGTAGGGCACAACGGTGTCACGCAGTTCTACACCTGGCTTGCCTCGGCGAACAAAGTCACACAGGGGAGGAACTGCTCCGCGTCATGCAGCAAGAAATCGATGTGTGGCTTTCTCCGCGCCAACTGCAAATCGGAACCATGGTGACGGACAATGGGAGGAACATGGTGTCCGCGCTGCACCGAGGGGGGATGGTCCATGTGCCCTGCATGGTGCACGTGTTCAATCTGGTTGTAAAAAAGGTTCCTAAAAATCTTCCACCAATCTTCAGAAGATTCTGAAAATGGCCAGGAAACTGTGCATGCACTTCATCCATTCCTACAAAACCAGGAACACCTCCCCGAACACACTCTGATATGCTATGTTTCCACCCGTTGGAAATCCAGCCTGCACATGTTGGACCGACTGTATGAACAGAGAAAGGCCATTAACGATTTTTTGATGATCCAGGCAGACAGGAGTACTCCTCTGTGTAACTTTGATGTCAGCCAGTGGCAGCTCATGCGTGACACCTGCCGTTTGTTGAGGCCATTCGAGGAGACAACGTTATTTGTCAGTCGCCAGGAATACGGGATGAATAACGTCATTCCACTGCTTCATGTCCTGGAAAAAGATGCTGAAAAATCTGTCTGGGCAGGGGGTGGAGACGTGTCGACTACATCTCGCAGCCACATGAGTCCGGGGTGGACTGAAATGGAGGAGGAGAAGGAGGAGGACATTGGAGCAGAAGCATTGTCTGGTGAAATGAGTGGATTTTCTACCCAGGTGACAAGAGAGGAGGAGCAGGAGCAGCTGGAGAAGGTAGATGGAGATGAGGAAGACGAGGCAGATGACCGCAAGCACCGTGGCAGTATCCAGTGGAGATGGAGGCAGGGAGCCTCTCGGAGTCACTTGTGCAGATGGCCCACAGCATGCTGATTTGCCTGGCTAGTGACAGCCGAATAGTCAGCATCCGGCAGAGGGATGACTTCTGGCTCTCCACCCTATTGGACCCTCGCTACCGGTCCAAAATGGGAGCCTTTTTCCCAGCTATTGAGAGGGAGGACAAACTCAAATACTATAGGGAAATCCTCCGTAGTCAGTTGGCCGCTGCCTATGTGCGGCATCGTCCCTCCTCTGACAGGTCTGACCGGGGGGGTTCTTCAGCGCTCACATACTACTGCCACGGCTGCTGGGGGAAGGTGGGGGGGTAGGAGCAGTACCAGCTCCATCAGCAGCAACCTAAGTCTGGAGTCACTGATGAGCAGCTTCCTTCACCCGCCTAGTGAGGAGGGCAGTCGCCAGCAGCAGCAGCAGCAGGACCTGGAGCAGACCCTGAACCAACAGGTGGTGGCCTACTTGGACAGCACTCTGCCACCCCAATTAGAAGATCCGCTGGACTACTGGGCAGCCAAACTGGATGCGTGGCCGCAAATTGCCGAGTTTGCAGTGGAGAAGCTGTCCGGCCCGGCCAGTAGTGTGGCATCAGAGCGGGTGTTCAGTGCGGCGGGGGCCATCGTTACCCCAAGGAGAACCCACTTGTCCATGGGAAATGTGGTATGACTGACCTTTGTTAAGATGAATCAGGCGTGGATCGGCCAGGATTTCCACACACCAATGCCTTAGGCGTCAGACTACATCAGCCATGACGCCTCACCCAAACTGTGAGAAATGAGTCTGGGTTCAAACTACCTGCCTCAGCCACTATTATGATGCCGCCACCCGCCTGATGCCACACATCTGCTGACAGTTTCTCCATCTGCCACCAACCATCTTTACCAGGGACTGGTATAGTCACCCACCTCCACACTCTGTCATTGTGCCACTCTATGACCTCATGATGCTGATGCTGTTGCTGGTGCCGTGACATCCACACTGTGCCATTGTGCCACTCTCTGACCTCACGCTGTTGCTCCTGCCGCCGTCACCTCAACTCTCTATCATTTTGCCACTCTGTGGCCTACTCCTGTTTTTGCAAACTACTGAACTTCATTGTGCCACTGCCTGACCTCATGCTGCTGCTGCCGTGACCTCGACACTGTGCCATTGTGCCACTCTGTGGCCTACTCCTGTTTTTGCCACCTCCAGAATGTCATTGTGCCACTGTCTGAACTCATGCTGCTGCTGCCGTGACTTCCACACTGTGTCATTGTGCCACTCTGTGGCATATTCCAGTTTTTGCCACCTCCAGAATGTCATTGAGCCACTGTATGAACTCATGCTGCTGCTGCCGTGACCTCCACACTGTGTCATTGTGTCACTCTGTGACCTACTCCTGTTTTTGCCAACTCCAGAATGTCATTGTGCCACTGTCTGACCTCATGCTGCTGCTGCCGTGACCTCCACACTGTGTCATTGTGCCACTCTGTGGCCTGCTCCTGTTTTTGCCACCTCCAGAATGTCATTGTGCAACTGTCTCACCTCATGCTGCTGCTGCCATGACCTCCACACTGTGTCATTGTGCCACTCTGTGGCCTACGAGACCTCACTCCTGCCCTGCTACAAAACACCAGTGACTGTCTGTCCGCTGTCTCTGACATAATGTCCTCTCTCTATCTCCAACTAAACCTCACCAAAACCGAACTTCTTGTTTTTCCCCCATCTACTAACCAACCCCCATCTGCTATTTCTCTCTTAGTGTGTGGCATCACCATAACACCTAGGCAGCAGGCCCGATTTCTTGGGGTTATTCTAGACTCTGATCTGACCTTCACCCCATATATCCAATCCCTTGCCCGCTCCTGTCACTTGCACCTCAAGAACATCTCCAGAATCCGTCCTTTTCTCACTGTGGAAACAACTCAAACTCTCATTGTTGCTCTTATTCATTCTCGTCTTGACTACTGTAACTCCTTGCTTATCGGTCTCCCTCTCTGTAAACTCTCCCCTCTCCAATCTATCCTGAATGCAGCAGCCAGGCTTGTCTTTCTCTCCAGCCGCTATACTGATACCTCTACCCTGTGTCAGTCACTGCACTGGTTGCCCATCCAGTATAGAATACAGCATAAACTAATCACTCTCACTCATAAAGCTCTCCACAGTGCTGCACCCCCATACATCTCCTCCCTCATCTCTGTCTACCACCCTGCCCGCTCTCTCCGCTCAGCTACGGACATCAAACTACAGACTACAATCATCCGAACCTCCCATCTTCATGATTTTGTACGTGCTGCACCCATTCTCTGGAACATCCTACCACGTACCATCAGGCACAATCCCAGCCTTCGCAGTTTTAAGAGTGTCCTGAAAACACATCTTCTCAGGCAGGCCTACCAAAACCACTAATTGTTAACCCCCACCTTCTATCACACACATTTGTCACTCCCTACACTAGGGCACTCACAGGCACTTATCTGTATATAGATGTACAGTCATGGTGGCAGGTTCACCAAATTTTTATGTAAACCTCCCCATATTTATAAAGCATGGCTGGGCCATTGTAAATTTAGCACTTCTCCCCCTTTGTTTCCCCCAGGCACCCACTTAGATTGTAAGCTCTTGCGAGCAGGGCCCTCACACCTTGTGTCTCACCTGTAAGTAGCTTTCACTGTGTAATGTCTGTCTTTTGTCTGTAATTATACCCTCTACATTGTAAAGTGCTGCGAAATATGTTGGCGCTATAGAAATAAAGATTATTATTATTATTATTATTACTCCTGTTTTTGTCACCTCCAGAATGTCATTGTGCCACTGCCTGACCTCATGCTGCTGCTGCCGTGACCTCCACCCTGTGTCATTGTGCCACTCTCTGACCTCATGCTGTTGCTCCTGCCGCCGTCACCTCCACTCTCTGTCATTGTGCCACTCTGTGGCCTACTCCTGGTTTTGCCACCTCCAGAATGTCATTGTGCCACTCTCTGACCTCATGCTGCTGCTGCCGTGACCTCCACACTGTGTCATTGTGCCACTCTGTGGCCTACTCCTGTTTTTGCCACCTCCAGAATGTCATTGTGCCACTGTCTGACCTCATGCTGCTGCTGCCGTGACCTCCACACTGTGTCATTGTGGCACTCTCTGACCTCATGCTGCTGTTTCTCCTGCCGCCGTCACCTCCACTCTCTGTCATTGTGCCACTCTGTGGCCTACTCCTGTTTTTGCCACCTCCAGAATGTCATTGTTCCACTCTCTGACCTCATGCTGCTGTGGCTGCCGCCGTCACCTCCACACTCTGCCACCTGAGCTCTCAGCTTGTTTTTTTCCAGCTTTTGCTGCCATGACTTTATCATGCTACATTCCCGCTTCAGTTTTTTGGTCAGTTTTTCCCTCTTAAGTGCCCAGAGAATTTTATAGTGAAGCGATTCTAAGAACGGTGGCAGTCATGTGCGTGTCATACTAAAACACAACATGTATGAATTCTCTGTGCAGCCTGGAAATAGCTGTTTTTTAACGTGATTCCTCCCGAAGTAGTCGGGAAGGAATTTTTCCCTAAAATGAGGACAATTGGCTTCTACCTCATTGGGGTTTTTGCCTTCCTCTGGATCAACACCTTAGCACAACAGGCTGAACTGGATGGACGTCTTGTCTTTTTTCGGCCTTACAAACTATGAAACTATGAATTTTGTCGGAAAATTCGGCGAAGTCTCCGAATCGAATTTTTGAGAAATTTGCCCATCTCTAACCTTAATACATACAACCTTTGGTTTTTAGTTTGATCAGTAGGAAGCCCAGTCACTCACTATGGTAGTTATATTGTTTGTTTCATCTTTCCTGGTCTGAAATAAATATACATAATCAGCTCAGGTTTCCCTATAGTTTGAAAAATGCCTTGCCAATCCATTGCAGATCCTCTGATGGTTTCCTGATGCTCTATATTCATAGGCCACCAACAATTATTTGAAGTACCAACACATGTCCATTGCAACTGATTGTGTGCACTACTTACTGGCCTAAATTCAAGGAATTATTTTTAAAATCTTTAATCTACCTCTAAATCTGCTTTTGAAAACATTAGACTGTGGGCATTCTTCATCATTGTACTAAGTTACCCCTGGACTCAGCCTCTACCAATAGCATTTGTCTAAGTTGATGCATGCTGCAATCCCGGCTCAGGACCATGGGCAATTTAGTGTCTGCGCTGCTTGCCCGGATCCCCCAGCCAGCACCTATTCACCTCTCCACGTTCCTGCTCCGCACCCGTCTCCTGCCTGTGACCGGAACGTGTGTGCTGACTCTCTCAGATTTAAATGGTCAGTACCTAATTACCTGGCCAATGCCTGGCAATTTCTGGGAACTTAAAGAACTTCCTGCTATGGGTCAGTTTGTTGTTCATGTATTGATGTTCCTACATTGATCCTGACCCCTGTGTAGCTGTACCTTTGCTCTTTGTCTGGTTCCAATGACCTTCTGCTGTTACCTGCCAACACATCAGACAACTAACCTTTTGCTGTTACCTACTTCCATGCCAGTCTACTACCTCCCTGCACACCAATCTACCATGGGACTGCAACCAGCCACCTCTACCTGCTCTCACATATCTACACCTGGTAGCAACCTGGGAGTACCCCGCAGCAAAGACCAACCCACCTTGCAATGGGCTCTGGTGAATACTGGATCGCCTTAGACTTTTCCCCCTGACATGGTGTACACAATCTCTTGTGATGGCCCTGCAGATCCACCACCTGCATACCAGCTAGCTATTACACTCTGTTCCTGTGTTAACATTACAAATCTCAGCTCACCTGTGCATCCATTGACCTAAACTAACAGCATAGGCTCTATAATTTTATTAGTTTTTGCCATTTAAACCATGGTCAGACTATGACTTGCACCCATATTATAAAATTGGTCTTACAGTTATTGAACATATTCTGTTTCTGCATTGCTGCTCCTGTACTAACAACCAATACCTACAAATTTGGCAGTTTTATTGGGTTTTACTGCTGGAATTCTAAAGCTATAAACAAACTTCAACAACTTAACCTAGTTGAGCAGGTACACCAAACTGGGATTTCCCATTTGATGTACATCAACTTTCATTCATTGCATAGGTTCATTGAAAGGTTATGAAAAATGTTAACACACTTAGGGTATCAATTTCTCCCATTGTCAACCTCTCAGCTTGCAGCCAGTGAATAAGAAAATTTTGCTTACACTCAGTGACTAAGAAGCTATCCTGTGTATATATATATATATATATATATATATATATATATATATATATATATATATATATATATATATATATATATATATATATACATTCAGAGGATGAAATCTAATTTGAACCCTAATATATTGTGGCAGAGCAACCTTAGGCAGTCGCATGGTGCTGCCACTAGGTGTTGTACAACAGGTAATCTGCTAGAAACGTGCCACTGAGGGTCTCGGTGGGAAAAGCCAGTAGTTGTCTGTCAGCAACACTAGGTTGCTGACACCTGTACGTAGTACAGCTGAGGTCTAGCCATAATGGGCTGGCTTTTCCCGGACCAGCTGACGGTGGGTGGGTGGCTGTTTCCACTTTCTAGGACACATGTTCGGCAGGCCTCTGGAGGCCTATAAAAGGCCTGCGCCTGAAGGTAATCAGGGGGCGTGGTCTGCTAGCTGCCAGTGCAGAAGAGGAAATGTAGGGAGGCTCTGGCACCCGGAGGCTTGAGTGAAGCTGACAGTAGGGGGGGGTGCAGTACAGTAGGCACAGACCCCTGGTAGTTGAGGACTAAACTCTTATACTAAACTCTTATATGTTTAAGTAGTGGCCAGATGGCCGAGGTTTTATTTTGGATGCTGTTAGTAATCTTGTATTTCCTGCGCCTCAATAAAGCTGGCTAAGGCCAGTGTTAAACTGAAGTCCGGTGTCCGAGTGGCATTCTTCTAACAAAAGCATTGAAGAAACCCCCGGGATGGTCCAAGATGGCGAGAGTGAGTTGTCATTATATATATGTATATATATATATATATATATATATATATATATATATATATATATACACAACCTCAATTCCAAAAAAGTTGGGACACTAAACAAATTGTGAATAAAAACTGAATGCAATGATGTGGAGGTGCCGACATCTAATATTATATTCAGAATAGAACACATATCATAGATCAAAACTTTAAACTGAGAGAATGTATCATTTTAAGTGAAAAATATGTTGTTTCAATCTATGACTCAGAAAGTATATTGCAAGGTTAACTAACATTTCATTACACAGCACTTAAACTTAAATTACAGAAAAAAAACAGGAGCTTCTTGAAGACAACCCTAAGGGCATGTCCCCACGGCACGGGTTTTCGGCCAGTTTTTCAGCCGGTTTGCGGTTTTTCAGACCGCCTGAAAAAAACGGCCGAAAATGAGCACAATTGTGCTCTATGGAAAACCCGTGCAGCAGTCCCCACTGCACGGGTTTTCTGCCCGACGGTTTTGCCGCCGGTGGCCCGGCGGCAAAACATTAAACATGTTCATTCTTCCGTCCGGTTTCCGCACGGACTATGAACAATTCAATGGGAGGGCTGTTCTCCGCTCATCGCGGAGAAAAGCCGCCCCCCCCCCCCCCCCCGCGGCCATGGGGACGGCCGCAAAACCGGACAAGTACCGACCCCACTGCCGTGGGGATGCGCCCTAAGCCCCAAGTTGTATTTTTAAATTGAGGCGTGGAAAGTGATCAATTGCTCATGGTAATGTTTCATACAATTCTTTCAACTGTTTTTCTCCTTTTTCTTTTCTTCTTTCTCTCCTTCTTCTTAGAAACCACTATAAGTGTTGTGCTTTCTGTGCATGCACAATTTACGATAGTAAATGACAGCAAAATGTCAGTAATTCCACCTAACTTTCTGCTGTCTCAGACTTAAATGTTATTCTTGAAAAAACAGCATAATTTGTTAATTTATATAGCAATCAAATATAGACATCAGAAAATCCAGGTCGAGAAAAGGGTCAATAAAATTTAGTCTCATCAAAAAATGTCATATTGTAAGTATTTAAAATAATAATAATAATAATAATAATAATAATAATAATAATAATAATAATAATAATAGTATTTAAAATAATAAGACAAAGATAAGTAGCACCAATTACTGGGGACTTTAAATGAATTTAAACTGCCCTATGAAATCATTTAGAAACTCTTTTCAGATAAACCTTGTTTTATCTAAAATATCCAACTTCAAAACTTTAGGACATGGGGAGGCCTTAATAATGATTATTATTAATAATAATATTTACTTTGCTTTGGATCAAACATCTGAGAAGAAATAAAAGAAATTAATTATAAAATTAAAATTTTCCTGCAGGTAATCATTTAAATAATAACCTAGCAATAGCTTTCAAATTGCAAATTAGCTGATACTTATCTGAAAACTCATAAAAATAACATCAATGGCGACATTTATGAATATAGCTGCAAAAGTTTTTTGCCGTTCTTTGTGCCAAAGGGTTGTAGACCTATTCTGTAGTTGTATGAACCCTTGCTTGCCAAAAAATTGAGCAATCTGTGCCAGACGCGAGACTTTTAAAAGTGCCAAAGATGCAGGGCGGGGGGGGAGGGGGGGAAGGGTTGTGGCACCAGAGTCGTACAAGGTTCTTACAATGTGACAAGTTTAGCGCAAAACTTTCCTACAAATCTATAACAGTTTCAAAGTGGCATGACTGAGACTATTTTTGCTGCAGAACAGGACTCATTTATAAAGTGCTGTGAGACACGTTCATAGATACTGTCGGATCTTATGCTACTAAAAACAGAGGTAGAACTGGCGAGATCACAGACACAGAAAGGTAATTAAATGTTCACTAGGCAACATTCTACACCAATATTTACACAGTATAAATTTCTGACTGAAAAGTATGCCTTATATTATGTGGCAAAAATTCAAGGCATATCCTCAGATTTCTGCCGCATATTTATTATCATGCAGGTTAGCCCTATTCACTGGGGCTAATCCATGTCCTGGGTTTCAGCGCATTTTCCTCCTTAAATTTACATGCATAAATGTCAATAAGTTACATATCTTATTTAAATGTGACGCAGATTTGAATTCTGCTTTACAAAAAATACACATTACAGGCACATATTCCAATTGAGAACAGTAGGACACAAAATATACAGTTCTCTTCGCATCTTCCACTGTAGAATGCACTTTAGAATATATATTAGAGTTCTTCTATATGAACAGAGCCTAACATACAAAATTTTCAATGTCTTGTCAGTGGCATGACAAAAAGTGGGTTACGATGAGAAGAGTCTGAAAGGCTTAACATAATTCATATACATTTAATATAATACACTTTTCAGATGATTCACAGAAGTGGCATGCAATGGTTATTATTTCTTTTTTTTCACACAGCAATACTAAGCCAGTGCATATTAAAAATAACAAAAACATTTTGCTTCCCTTCTGTCTGTATTTTTTCCAATACTGTTAGGGCATGTCCCCACGGCAAGGGTTTTCGGACGAACATGAGCACAATTGTGCTCTATGGAAAACCCGTGCAGCAGTCCCCACTGCATGGGTTTTCCACCCGGCGGTCTTGCCGCCCGCAGTCCGCTCAAAAAACATTGAGCATGTTCATTCTTCTGTCCGGTTTCCGGATGGAATATGAACACCTCAATGGGAGTGGGGAGGGCTGTTCTCTGATCATCGCAGAAAAAAGCTGCCCCCTCCTCCCCCCCGCGGCCGTGTGGACGGCCGCAAAACAGGACAAATGTCAGCCGGCAGACCGTCCGTTATTTGTCCCTTGCCGTGGGAACGCAGCCTTACTCTAAATGATTAGAATAAGTATTTACTAACAAAATAATACCAATGTCCAGACTTTCTAATTCCGTGTATCCACAAATTGAGGTCTATTAACAGGGCTTTCCTATTTGTCTTATATCACAGTTGAATAGGAAATAGACCAAATATATTTATCAGTAATTTTGTAATGACTATGCCTTTCAGGCCGTGGCACAGACCTCTGCCCATGGAGTGCAGCAGAGACTGCGATTTTGGCCATAATTTGGATTGAATTGTGTTTTCTTTGTACTAGTCTGAACTCTGTACTGACTGTATGGTGACTGACAGGTTCTTCACCATTCATCTTTCTTGCCTATGAGCCTGTGTTCAGTGTGGTTTGGATAGGTCTTGATGGTGTCTATGAATCATCTCCCCTGCCGATTCCAAGTTCTCTGGCTCAGGTGGGAGTAGAGAACCTATTACGAGAGATATTGAGTATTCTGATGAAGTTGCCCATCCAGCAGAGTTGGGTCTACAAGATAATGGCTTCAATACTGGTCATCTTTGTCTCAGCAAGGATGCTGGAATTAGTTTTCAGATGGAAACAATAGATAACCCAGGCCGTGTGTGGTGAACAAGAGCAGAATGGAGGGAGGCAGAGGAGAGAGAGCTGGGAGCGGTGAGCCCCAGACCCGGTCCTTGGTGGCTACACACCTTGCCACCCGCACCTCTCATGTTCCTCCGGCACCCGGAGATGTTGGAGATAATGTTGGTAGTATTTCCCCCAGGGCACACTCTGTAGGTGGTCTCTCCATCGACTTCCCGCATGTTTAGATGGTGTGCGAGGTGCCCTTGATGTGCAGTGCAGAAATAAGCAGGTAGGAGACAAGGAGTTAACGGTGGTAAAACATCTTTACTTCAACCCAGCAAAATGGTATAGCACATGGCAGCAGACATCCTTCAGTGTACAGCTCCATCTTTCCAGTTGCAGCCACTCTAAACTGAGGCAGTGTGATGATGTTCCTAAACCCAGTCCCTCGCTGAGCTAACTCTTTCATGTACCACTCCCATGCGGCCAGAGAAGATATAGGGTTAAAGCTGACATCCACAGTTGTTCACACAGATAACCTGAAGGTGGATATCAGTGCAGAGACTAGCTCCTTTGGAGAGATCCATACTCCTTGGTGGAGAAGACCAGCTCTCAAAGAGTGGAAAAAGACACAGAATAATAAGTGTACCTATTTTATAACCTCCTAAACAGACCCCAACCTGGTGTTGTCATGGTTACTCCCACCAAAGCCTTGAATAGCTGCAAATGGTTATATTTCTACAACACATCACACCTGGACATGACTCACAGACATGCTCAGAAGCTACTAACTGCACACAAGGGTGAAAAAGAGGTCAATTCTAGAACTTTCTTAGTGCAGTTATAGTAGAAAACAGTGCAAATAGCAATTCACATGCTAAGTCACAGGCACAGCTGCCAAATTGTAATTATATCTTAGTCTAAGTGACAGACAACCCTCTATTGATTGCTTCATACAGTTAGATTCTTGATAAGGAACCTCTGTATATGCAAAAAAAAAAAAAAAGCCACGTAGTACTCACTCTTAAATAGGACCCAGGCTATAACAGCGGCTTGCTGCACAGATCTCAGCTCAGCATCTCAGGCTCATCAAAATCAAAATTCACCGCAATAAATTGGCTACACCACAATCGAGCATAAAAAAGCCTTCTTCTGTAAATTTCTTGCATACATAAACAGAGTAAAAAGTGATGTGCTTGGCATCCGTTGACGCTTTTCGGTTCCACAGAGCTCTTACTCACAGCTGATGGGTGTGTATCACACACCCATCTTGAAAAGACTTAAAACCAATAGCATTTTATTTTCTATATCACATGATCCTAACTCTATTGACCCTATCCTCTGCACAACTTAACTGCAGCAGTAAACAATATGAGTTATTTTATCCAAAAATATGTCTAAGGCAAACCGGGTTTGTGAGAGGCAGAATAAACTACATAGTTTTATGATAATGGGACCCTGGTATATACATTATAAATCATTTCTGCATTTTAAACCCAGTGGAAACCTGGTTTGTAATTCTAGCATCCAAAATGCTTCTCTAATCCTTAATTGTTTTTCCAAGTTGTCACCTCTTTTTGGTCTCTCTACATGCTCTATGACATAAAAGCAGACTGCATCAAGTTTACCTTCATGCATTTCCATGAAGTGTGTACCTACACCTGATGCTTGTGTATATCTGTGTATTATGCCTGTAACATGTTCTGCTATTCTTTGTTTCGCTTTTCTGATTGTACTGACAACATAATTTTTTGGACAAATGGTGCATTTAATTGTTTAACTGGCATGACGTTTGTTACAATTGTTGTGTGTGTTGATTCTATGCTCCTTACCAGTGTATAATTTTTTTTTAAAGTTTTGCATTTTTAGGAAGATTTGCACATATTACATTGATTTCCACCACACAAGTAGGAACCCCTAGTTCCAGGTATTATTAGGAACAATGTATGTAAAACAGCTCGGGGCTACATAATTAGCCATGGTTTTACCTCTTTTAGCTGCACACATGACCTCTTTGTTAGCCAATACAGCATCTTGGCGTAATACAGGAAGATTTTTTAAAAATATTTTTTTAATCATCTCATAATCCTCAGTGTATGTGGTAGAAAAAAACTTTTTCTTTGTTTGTCTTTTTACTGAATTATTTGTGTAGTTAGAAGGTGTGTTTGTGAGTACCCCTTTATTTTAGTAGTTACCATATTTAGAGATCCTCTTACCTTAAGTCTGCTATCTATATACTTTTTCTCTTTTTGAAAATCCCCATTGTCTGTACAGGCACTTCTAGCCCTTATATAATCACCAAAATGGGTATGTCCCTTGGGTTGGGGAACTTTTGCCCGTAAAAAAAGCCAAATTTTAAACCCAGCTTTAAAGGGATAAGGGGTGGTATATACCTTTTACTTTTTGGTTTTAATTTTCCAAACAACTTAATTTTTAATTTTCCAAAATTTTAAACCTTTAAAATCAGGGGAAAAAAATGTTGTTACTCTTAATTGATTTTTTTAAATCTAAAATAACTTGGTTATTTAAAGGGCATATTTTAATGAAAAACCCGGTATGGACGCCCCTTTCCCCACCCCACACCAGAGGAGGTCCCCCCCATGTAGCGCCCATACCACGGGAAAACCCAAAGTCCCAAAAAAGGGGTATTATGGCATACATATTGGGCCTGGTGCTTAAACCCCATTTTCCCCTATATAAATTAACCAATGGAAGTGTATGCCCCCGCACCATAGGGGGGGCCCAAACCCCAAAAAATATTTTAAAACAAATTGCAAACATGAAAATAATTATTCTTTTAAAAAGGGAAATTTATGGACAAAATTTTGGGAACAGTTTTTCCCCCATCTCAAGAAAAAATTAATGTATTTTTCAAAGGGGAATTATTAGATGTTATTTTTAAAACCCGCATATTTTGGTTTTTAAAGGTAAAGGGGTAGGGCTACATACATCACAAAGGGGTCCCAAAAAAAGCAAGGGAAACCTTCTTCCACACAAAGTTAGACAAATTTTTTTTTTGTACACCTTTGGGTATCCTTTTAAAGAAGCCCCGGGACACATTGTTAAACCCAAATTTTGGAAATAGTTTTGCCCCCCAAAACCCCAAAAACCGAGTCACACCCCCTTTTGAATCCCCGATGGGGGTTTTAAGTATGAGAAATTGCCTTTTTTTTTCGTTTAAATTCTGTAGGTTTTCTTTTAGTAAGGATTGTGAATTTTCTTTGGGTTATCCTCGGGTTTTAAAAAGTATAAACTTTAATTTTTTTTGTAGTCTTCCTTTTTCCCCCAAATTTTGGTTTCCCTTTTTCCTGGTGTCCATGATAATGTTTTCCATTTTTGTGATATTCTTTTCCATTCTAATCATATTTTCTGTGTGTGTTTATACATATCCGTTTTTTCTTTCAATATCGGTACTTTTTTTGTCTCTGTTGGGGTTTTAAAAGCTTAATCAAGGTTATAGAACATTCACTTGGAATCATGGTCCAATGTAACATAAATTCTCGGGAAGTATGGGAAGGTTGGATATTTTTTCCATCTCTGTCCCCACGGTATAATATTTTTTTCTACATTTGTCTGCAGTATATTATGACCCCACCACAGCTTCATTTCACTATTTTTTGTTTTTTAAAATCGCTCCAGATATCACTGTCCTGACCCTTTTAAAACCCGCCGCCCCTTGGGTACAGGGAAAAAAGGGATGGGTCGAATCTTGGTTGGGGTCCCGAGGGATAATTTCACAACGTTTCACTCCCCCTATCAAACAGTCACCCTTATTTTTCTGCCTGTGGGGCACTGGAAAAAAAAAGAAATAAGGGTTTATTTCATGTTTGCAAGGGGTTATTTTTTTGGGAAAAAATTTAAAAACTGCAGTTTTTTGATTTTAGAATTTTTAAGTTTTAAAACCAGAAATCGGTCTTTCTCCAAAAAGTCATTTTTTGCATTCACAGTCTTCTGCCATCCTTTCTTAACTTTAGCTTCATAAGGAAAATCAAAAACCCGCCCCCAAAATAACAAAAAAACCTTTTTTCCTCAGGGGTGATTTCACACATTTTTAAAAAGAAAAAATTGGGCCCCTGCTAACTTCTGTTTTCCCGCTCTTTTTAGGGTCTGTGTGCTCCCGAAGGGGGGGGAAGTGTGTTTTTTTTGGGTTTTAATTGATATCATTTCACCCCAAACAGGATCACCATCACCATGCTTTTTTCCCCCTCTTTAGTTAAAGAAGGGGTTATTTATGTTTAAAAAATTTTGGGGGTAGGGTGAAAAGGAAAATTTTTTCCTTTTAGGCACAAGGGGGCCCTTTTTAGGTTCCAAAATTTGTTTTTAGACCGGTTTCCGTTTTCTATCGGAAAAATCGGGCGAAAGTCATGTCCTGGGCCAAAAATTTTGAAAAGGTTTTTTGATAATGAGAAAGTTTCCCATTAAGGAAATGGACCATTCAATCTTTGGGGGAAACAAAAAAAACCTTTATTCTTACACCCTAAAAGGGCTGGGGGAAGCTGGGAAATTTAAAAAAAACCCACAACATTTAAAATTGGGTAAAACCCTTTCAACATCTTAGGGGGACAACAATTAGGCCTTTTAAAAAGCCACAAAAAAAAAGTCACACACCTTCAACTATTTTCCCTTTTCTTTTAAACCCCCGGGCCCCCTTTAAAACCCGCATCACCCACAAAATTAAAAAGTGCCCTAAGGCCGTATTATTTGAACCATCCTTTTTTCTTTGGGAAAAGGACATTGGACAAAACCCTGCCTGGGACCGCAGCATGGGCCCTTTAATCCTGGGGCTGAAACCCAAGATTAAAAAGTGGCCCCGGGAAAAAGGGTTTTTTCCCCACCAGTTTTAGTTGAAAATGGGCAATTTACTAGAACTTGTCCCCGGACCCAATTATGACCATTAAAAACCCGCGGGCCCCCAAATTAAAAAAAATTGGGGCCCCCAAAAGGGAGCTTTGAACCAACCCTTTTTTTGTTTTTTAATTGGACACTAACATATAATTTTTCCTGAAAGCGAATTACCCATTAAAACCCTTCTGATCCACCGAAATTTTAAAAAAAGCCGGGAAAAAGGAGTCTTTCAACCCCCCATTTTTGTTTAACCCCGGACATTGACTTTTGAAAATGTCCTGGACCGCCCCGTATGACCATTAAACCTGTTTTGACCCCCCAGATTAAAAAGTGCCGAAAAAAAGGAGGGGTTTTCAAAACCCCCATTTTAGGTTTAAAGGACTTTGGGCTATAAAACTTTCCCTGTGCCCCAGCATGACCCAGGGGCCCGGCTTTAAAGGGGTGCGGGGGGGAGCCCAAAAATGGGTCCTTTTGATCAATAACAAAGGGAGGTTTAAATGCCCTCGATGACGCACCAAAGAAAACTGTCGTGCTGAAGCAGAGTGCGGAAAGCGGGAAATGGAGAACTCCAGCCCCTTCCCTCAGTTTCCCCCAGTCAAAAACCTGGGTAAAACGCTTTGGCCCCCCCCGTATTTAGTGGGGAAAGCAATTTGAGCTTCACTTGGGGAAATTGGTGGTTAAAAGGGCCCCCGTTTTCCAAAAAAGGTGCCCTTTTTTTTTTGGGGATTTTTTTTTCCCCATTTTAAATCAACGTGTGGGGGGAAATTGTCTCTGTACTTTTTTTCCCCTTTTCCGTTGCTCCATACTCCCATCTCCCCTTTTAATAACCTAACCCTCTGGTCAAGTTTTCCCGTAACCTTCCCTTGGTTTCCCAATTTTCAGAGGAATTTTTTTCCCGCTATTTTGGGACTTTCAAGTTTTTTAAATAGTTTAATTCTAGAAAAAACATTTTTAAAATGGGATGGAATCCCACCATGGTTTTTTTGTTTTCTTTTTTTAATTTTATTAAATTTGGGGTTTTTTTTTTCAATACAGGGAATTGTTGCTATTTTTAAAAAAATTTTGCAAAAACAAAATCATTTTGCATATGTGTCCCTTAACAGGCCTACCTATTCCTGTTTTCTAACCCAAAACACCCCCTTTAGCCACTTTTTGACAATTTTTGAAAAACCAAAAAGGGCCCGTTTAAAAAACAAAACCTTTTTTTTTATAATAGGATGTAGTATAAACTGCATTTCCAAAAATAAATGCCCCCAAAAAATTTAAAAGGGATGACCCTTGACCACTTTTTGGAAAAATTGTGTAAAAAACAAAAAGGGCTGGGTTTGAAAAAAAAACATTTTTATAAAAGGGACCTGTAAGGGATAGCTGCATTTTCAAAATCAAAATGCCCCCAAAAAAATTTAAAGCATGACCCCGGGTTTTTGCCCCTTTTTGGGAAAAAAGTGAAGACAAATGTCTGTTAGGAAAAACATTTTTTTTTTAAAGGACCCGTAGTAAATTGCTGCATTTTTAAACAGATGGACCCAAAAAATTATAAAAAATGAATTCTCAGCCAACCCGTTTTAAAAAATTTTGAGGGGGAAAAATGCCACTTAAAAAGCCCCATTTCCTGTTCCCAAAGGGCCATTTATTATTGCGGGGTTTTCACAGCTTTCATGGAAACCCCAAAAAAATTTTAAAATATGACTTCTCACCCCTATTTTCCAAAAATTTTGTGGGGAAATTGCCACTTAAAAACCAAAATTTCTTTTCCAAAGGGGCCCCTAATTATAGCTGTATTCACCAAACAACATGGGCCTCCAAAAACCCTTTTAAAATTTTCGAAAAATTTTAAATTAAAGTGAGTAAAATGGGGAAAAAACGTTGTTGTCATGAAACGTTTTGGGGTCTTTTTCGTCTCCTCACAGGGAAAAACCCCGGGAAAAAGAACTGTTTGGGAAAAAGAGAATAAAAAAATTTTTTCAAGTAAGAATGTTTATTTTTTAAAAAAAATTTTTAAGAGGAAAATTTTTGTTTGAAAAAAAGGGAAAGTTAAAATTTGACGGCCCAAATAATCGGTGAACCCCCGGCAATTGGGGCCACAACATTTATCAGAGATTCCCTGCCTGATTCATCTTGGAAAGTCAAACGATCCAAAAATTATTTTTGGAAAGCCGGGGGTGCATTTGTTTTGTAATGGGTCTCCAGGCTGTGGGGGGGTCCCGTCCGGGGCCCAGGGTTTTGCCGGGGGTGCTGGACAGGACAAACCCCCTCTTTTGGGAAAAGGGGAGCCACTTGGGCCCATTCGGTTCCCCCTTTTGGGAAAACCCAGAAAGGGCTATTGGGGTCCGGGAAAAAATCCAAAAAAAATCGGGTGGGGAGGGCGGCCCCAAAATCGTGCACCATGTTTTAAGCTGATCCCGTTTTGTTTTTATGTTTTGGCCCCGCCCCTTGCTGCATTGGGGGAGGGTGGTAAACAAAAATTTTCCAAAAGGTCACCCATTAGGGTTCTGCCACCTTCCCGCTGGGTTGGCCGCTACCTATTGGCACTCTACTGCTGGCCCCCGAAAGCTGATGTTTTTCCAACCCTGACATTTGGGGAACGTGAAGCAGACGCAACAGTGTTTTCCGTTATTTAATCGCCCAAAAGGTTTCCCCCAAATTTTCCCGCAAATTTTACTCTCTATTTGGGGGGGTGAGAAGGAAAGTGCTGGTTTTGTTTTGTTAACCCGGGGATTTTCCCGGAGGGTGGGCCCCCCCGCAAACTGTTTTCATTTTGATGGCCTTAATGCAGGATCATTTGGGGGGGAAATGGGGCATCCAAGCCCATGTGCCCATGGAGCCTTGTTTTCCCTCTGGGGCGAGGGGGGACTTTGCAAATGATCTTTCCTCACCCTTTCCCCCTTTTCCCCCTCAAAAATTTTCGCCCAACCCCCCTTTAAAAGGGGGAGGGGCGCGGTAAAAAACCGTGTCAAGGAAAAACCCCCCTCCTCTTCCCCTGCCTCCGGCACAGCTTTTAAAAACAGCCCTGACTTTTCCCTTTAGATGATGCAACCCCCTGAGAGGATGGGGGCCCCCCTTGCACTAGCTTGGGGGCCCCAAAACCCCTGGGGGAATGAAGACCGATGAAATTTTTGGGGGAAACCCGTTTGGGGGCCGGTTTGGGTTTGACGAGGGGAGAAAGGCTCCGTGTTTCCGGGTCTGGGGTCCCTCTTATCCTCCGGGCCCCATGGGGCGGGACCTGTTGTTTTTAGAGTTGTCCAAAGAATCGTTCCCCGAACTAAATCCCACAAAGCTTTATGCTGAAAAAAGGGCATTGTCCGCACTTTACCCTTTTGGGGGCTTCTTCAAAACTGGCAAGGATGGGTTTCAGAGCTCTTTCACCTGGGCCCCACTCTTTGGTTGGGAAAACACCCCGAAGGGCCACACCCGTCTTGTCAGGCCCAATGGGGGGTCACTTTTGGGACTGCGTAATTAAGGGTTTTCGCTGCCGCCCACAAACGGGTGGAATTTGGGGGGTGGAAAAACCAAACGGTTTTTCCCCGGGCAACATTTAGAACCCGGGGTTTACGGGGAGGCCCAAGCTGAGGCCCCTTCCCCCGAAACCAGGCGGGACAAAACAGGGTGCGAAACCCGGGGAAGTTTCGAACTTAGACTTCGGCCTTTCCCCCAGCAGGCAATCCAGAAACCCGGGGTAGCTCCTTTAGAAATTTCTGGACACAAAGGGGTTTATTGGGCATGTGCCAGGGAAGGGAGGGGGCTCCAGCCTACCCATTTTAAGGGCGGGGGCCCCAGATTTCGCCCGTTATCCACAACCCCCTTTTTCCCCGGCCACCAAAGGGTTTTTGTTTACCCCCCCCCCGGTTTTGGGGCTTTTTTTGGGGGAGAGCCCTCCCCAGCTCCTGGGGCCCCGTGTGGGACGGTCTCCCAGACGATTAATTTCCCAAACCCGCCTTGGGTTTTTTCTTGGGCACGGGGATGCCCCCCAGAGGACCCCTTGGGGGAAAAAAGAAACCCTGGGAAAACCCTTTCCCCGGGGGTTTTGAAGAGCGTGCGGCCCAAACCCCGAAGCCCCCGTCCCCCCCCAGGGGCATCCCCCCAGCTCACCCAGTTAAACTTTCACAAGAGATTTTTAGCGGCACTTGGCCCGTTTCTTTTAAAATTCAATGGTCCCCTTGGGCAGGGGGACTTTTCTGGACACAGATGCAGCAACCGCGCTTGAAATTTTTAAAATGCCGGGGGGCTGGCCAGGGCAGGGAAAGGCTTTTCTGGGAAAAAAAATTTCCTGCTCGCCAAACTTTGGGATTGGGGGCAGGCAAGTGGGCCATTGACGTGGGGCGGAACCCCCTTTTTTGTCCACCGACGGGGGGAAAGGGAAAATTTCCAAGCCCAAAAAAGACCCGGGCAATTTCCCAAAATTCAGGCTTTTTGTTTTTGGGAAAGGGTTTGGGTTTTAAAGTGTTTTTTTTCCCGCTCCCCAAAACCTTTTAAAACAATAGGCTGGGGGGCTAGACTGGCCGCTTTTACGGCGTTCAGGGCGTCAAACGGCGGAAGGAGAAGGGGGGGTAGGATGGGTTTTTTGGTGGTGCGGTGGTTTCTCGGGGGGCCCGGGGGGGCTGAATTTGGAGGCTGATCCCTGATAAAAACTGGGGAAAACATGGGCAGGGGGTGAGGGTTAAAGGGTTGGTGGTGGGCGGAGGGGGGAGAGACAGAGGGTGTGACAGTGGTTGGAGGGGGGGGGCGTCGGTTGGGCCCCTTTTTTGGCCCAAATGTTTGCCTCCTTTCAAATCATGGGTTTTTGCTGCATGTTTATAGACAAAAGTTGGTGGTGGGTTTTAACCCCCTAAAGGGCTTGCCTCTACTTATGCGGGTTTTCGGGGGAAAGGCCGGGCCAAAAATGGGGGATGCGGGGGAATCAAAAAGGGTTGGGGTCAAAAAGGCCCAGGCTGGGGAGGTTCCCGGACCTTTTTTGACGGCCCCCTAAGCGAGGAAACGGGGTTTTGCGCTGACCGGGTGGCAGAATCAAATCCCCGGGACTTTTGCGACCCCCCCCTCAAACCCTTTTTTAGGGCGGAAACCCCACTACAACCCCATCCGGCCCCCATGTCTTCCTCCCTTTTTCCCATGATGAAGCGCCCCGCCAAAACAAATTCTGCTAAAAGAAAATTTAAAAAAATTTCGGGGTTCAAATTTAAAATCAAGGTTAAAATACCAACAAAAATGGAAAAAGGGGAAAAATTTTAAATTTAAAAACCTAAACTGAAATGTTTTACCCCATAACCCAAAAATGGAGTTTTTGGGGAAATTTAACCAAAGGGGACCTGCAGTTACTAGAAAAGATGGGGTATCCTATAAGTTCGGGCTGCCCAAAATGGAAAATATTTCAAAAGAAAAACTGTTAAAAATAAAGCTTAAATTTCAATGTCCCACACTAATTTTTGGGGGAAATTTATCCAGTAAATTTTTTATAGAGGGTTGTTGGTTTTTGGGCCCCCCGCAGGGGGCCCCCCCCTCTGCTCCCCCCCTGACTTTTTAGACAGGTAGATGCTCCTTTAAAAATTCCCCTTTCCCCAACTATAAAAAAATCTTCCAATCTTAATTTTAACCCAATTGTAAAGGGTCACAGGTAATAGTAGAGGTTTTTCTGTGAAGAAATATAATAATTTCGCTGAGCTGTTTGGCCACAGGCAGAGCGCACGTCCTTCTGCTCTGAGACGCTGAGAGACACTGAGGCTTAACAGGAAACGCTGTTCTATGTAAAACGAGGTCATGTGATTTTTTCAGCCAATCGCAACCATACACATCCCAGTCATGACGTTGCACACACATCTCACCCTGCTCTATTCTGTAATCTGATTTGCTGGCCACCAAAATTACAGGAAGCGCCGAAAAAGGCGCGATCTTAATAAGGATGCACAGATTTTTAACCTAAATTATCGCATGATCTAAAAAATCCGATCACCATAAAAACTGTGCCGATTTTAACTTTGTCGATAATAATCGCTCAACACTAGTTCTAATCCCTGCAGGAACCAAACCTGTGTTTTTTTTTTTTTTCTTTCTCAATGCACGTACCTCATTGAGGTTTCTTTTTTATTTATTTGTACTGTTTGACTAATTAATAAGGAGAACGGAGGAAGGGAGTAGAGTGACATCACCTAGGATTTGAACACTCAGTAGCTGCCTGAGAGGAGAAGTGATGTCTGAGCATGTCTGACCAGGACTGAGATACTCTCAGCTCTGGTTGTATATCCTGGAGATGAGCTGTAAACAATGGAACACTAAGGGAGCAGCTAAAACAAAAACCATGCAGAATTTTTAATAATAATGAATGGTGAAAATGTTTGTTATTTAATTTGCAATTTTACTTCGTGGCAAAACCCCTTTAAGCCAAAGCCAAGAGTAGATTTAAAAAGGATGGGAGATATAAAGTTAGGACTTATATCTCTCCTTCCTGCTAGATCTATTTCTGGATTTAGCTCAGAAAACTGAAGTTTAAAAGCTAGAAATACATGTTTATAATCTGTGAATTGCTTGTGGTTAAGGATAGAAAAACAAAGTTTTTATGCTGTAGGTACTTAGTGGCATTCATGTGCTATTTGCATCTGTAAATGATGTAATTAATCACATTAGACAGTTCTGGCTTTATATTAAAATGGAAATGGCTGCAGTCTCAAAATACATCTGTTTACAAGAACAGATTAATTTTATTTTGTTCAAAAATTGAACAGAATGTTATGCTTCCTAGTCACAAACAAGTCTTTCAATTAAAGAAGCTGTCACAAACCTGTACCTGAGGGTCTTGTATTCTCAAAGCCAAATCAGAACCAGTCCATTAATTTACTGAAATGTTTAATTTGGGTTTGTGTATTTTATGCTTCAGTTGTGTGCAATTTTTTTCAATGCAAGAGAAGAGTAATTTAGGATCATTAACAAATCAATCATAAAGTTATAAGACCTATCACATTTTTCACTGTAAAATAAAAATTCACATACTGTACAAAATTTTAATTTGAAAGCCTCATGTATGAAAACTGTCTAGGTGTAAGACTTTTCTTGTTCCCCATAGCAACCAGAGTTCCCCTTTCATTTTTTTCAGAGCACTTTTTAATTAAAGGGGCGCTCGATTGGGGTTTGCTGGGGGCCCTAAAAGTTAAATTTAAAGGTGTTTAGGGTTTTTTTTTTGAGAATTTTTAGCAAATTTATTTTTAAATTTTTTGAAAAATATTGGTATTAGCCTCTGATGCACTCGCACCTCAACCATAGATTTTTTTCATTTTTAATCTAAGTCTGCAGTATTTCATTTTTTCCTGTCAAAACAAATAACACAGAATTCAACCAATCCTATTTTATATCAATGGGATACATTGGGCACTGCTAGTGTCTGTCACACTATAGATATAGCAGAGCATTATGGCTTCCACAACACAGACGTGAAGGGGCCCTTTTTTGTGCTGTGTGTCAACCTACAGTGGGGTGCAAAAATATTCATACCTCTTGAACTGTTCCTCATTTTTAAATGTTACAGCCTCAAACATAAATTTATTTAATTAGATTTTATGTGATATAGAGCAACACAAAGTAATAAGAATTTGTGAAGTGTAGAGAAAAGAACCTGTTTGAAAGGGGTTAGGTGGGTGGATCTACTGGACCACCCGCAGGCATGGGTAAGCCCCGCCCCAGGGAGTAAATTTCTAAGGGGGCCCCCCGGTTTTTTCCCGGGCCCCCGCCGCAAAAGCTGGGCGGGAGTCCCACCGGGTCACTACCCACTGGCGGGGCTTTCCTGCGTGGCGGCAAGGGTAAGGGTACAATCGGCAGGCAGGCTCGTATCGTGGACAGGCAGGAGGTCAGGGCAGGCGGGTCTGGTTCGTAAACGGTAGACAAGCAGGGGTCGGTAAAGTAGGGGACGTCGGTACACGGTAAGGCAAACAGGAAAAAACTCTTGGCAGCTTTTCCAAGGGAACATACACCAAAGGGTCCGGCGAAGGCGGCAGGAAGAGGCCACTAAATGGGGATGCCCGGGAATGCCAATTACCCGGGGCACTGCCCCTTTAAATTCAAATGCCGGGGCGCAGCCCCTAGGGGGGAGCCAGTGCGGGAGACGGAGCCAGACAGACAGAGCCGGCCGGGTAAGTGAAGCCCGGGGGGGCCCAGACATGGGGCCCCAACCCGGTGTGGGACGGGGCTCCCCTGGGGGCAAGGCACGGAGGCCGCAACCCGAACAGTGGCTGCGGGGGTCCTGACAGTACCCCCCCCTGGGCCCTTCTCCTTCTGGGGAAAGAGAAAATTCTGGTGAGGTTGCGGTTCAGGATATTCTCCTCCGGTCCCAAAACCCTCTTTCGGGGCCGAACCCCCCCAGACCAGGAATATCGTTTCCCCTGTTTCCTTTAGGCCCCGAAATTTCTTTGACCCCGAAGACTTGGGCGCATCAGCCACAAGGAGGGGGGAACGGCCTTCGGGAAAAACATTAAAGGACCAGGGTTTCAAAAGGAACATGAAATGAGTTGGGATTTTCAACGTAGGAGGGGGGCCCGGGTTTGTATGACACCCGGGGTTTTGGGTGTACCTC
>JAODAL010055144.1:0-24165 GCA_025379985.1 Phyllomedusa bahiana
GACAACTGTTTGTTCAAAAATGTACGACCTGTTTAATGAAGATATCTGTATATGATAAAGACACACCCGTATTTGACTCCAAATGAACCCACTAAAAAGCTTGGGTAACCCTTGGATATAAATTGCACTCCACAAATGGCCAGGAAAAATTTACTTGTATGTGCCGTTTAAAAACACCGTGTATTTTACTGAATAAAAAAGCACAAACAGGCTTAATTAACCCTTGGACATAAATTGTGCTACAGAAATCACTAGGAAAAATTAACTGGTATGTGGCGTGTTAAAATGCTGTTTCTTTTACTGACTACAAAAGCAGAAACACGCTTAATTAACCCTTGGATATAAATTGTGCAATATAAATGAGCAGTCAAAAATTAACTGGTATGTGGCGTGTTAAAACGCCGTGTATTTTACTGACTACAAAAGCAGAAACACGTTTAATTAACCTTTGGATATAAATTATGCTACAGGAATCACCAGGTAACATTTCATCTTTGGCGTTGAAAAACACCGTTTCTTTTACTGACTACAAAAGCAGAAACACGCACATACTGCCACATTGAAATTCACAGCAAGTGCAGAAAGTAGCAGAGACTCACCATTAGATGATTTGCAATCGCACCTGTTCAATCCAGCTTCTGGCAGCTAGCACTGTTTCACGCCCGGTCCACTGGCTCCCGGCAAAGAGCCCATACAAAAGCTTCCAATAATGTGATAAATAGACCAGCGTATAGGTGCAAAAATAATGCTGCTTTTATTCTATACATATATACAGAGGGTACACTAAAAACACACCAACGCGTTTCGGGCTATTTGCAAAGACCTTGTTCACCGTGAACAAGGGCTTTGCAAATAGCCCGAAACGCGTTGGTGTGTTTTTCTAGTGTACCCTCTGCACATATGTATAGAATAAAAACAGCATTATTTTTGCATCGATACGCTGGTCTATTTATCACATACTGCCACCACCTATCAAGAGATAGGTGTCCCACATTACAGGTAACATGCATCCCCTGTAATGGAGATGTTCATATTTATTAGGACAACAAAGCAAAACTATTAAAGTTTTAGGCTTTTTTATACAGATACAGTACTTAGTTACAAAAATAAAGAATAAAAGACATACCTAAAAGCATGCAACAACAATACATATATAAAAGGTTTAAAATAAAGAATAACAGGCTACTTATTGTTTGTATTTTCAGGTTGTGGCTCTTTTGCTTATCTTAGCCCAATGTTTTTAAAGGAACCGTAAACCTCCCCCTCACCCCCTCCCCCTTCATCCTGTTTAGGTCACAGAGTAAAGTGTCTAATTACATGCAGTGGACAACTAAAGAGATCATAATTCCAGCTTGTGTCATAAACTTCTCCTAGGATTTATGCTAGGAGTTTGCTTCTCTCTGAGCAAGCAGTAAGTGTGCTAAATGTTGAGGTGGAGAAATAAATCAGCAGGATGAGCCATGCAGCTGTGAAAATGACTTCAAGGGGTACCAGAAAAAGAAAGGCCACTTCTGTTCTTGAGTTTCCTAGCAAAATTGCCAAGTTTGGAGATAATACTAGGGCATCAGTCTAGGAAACGGCAACCATAGTGGATTTTGCTGTTTCTTACAGCCAGGAGAACTACGCCTGTGCCATGCACTACGCTGGAAAGACAGCGGGAGCTCAGGGTTTTAAATGCATGGCTGAAGTATTGGTGTAGGACGGAAGGGTTTGGGTTCTTAGAGAATTGAGCTGATTTTTCAGTAAGCTACTGTGGGGTCTGTTTTCTATGGATAAATTGCACCTGAATGGAAGGGGGTCTGCTGTGCTGGGGGAGAGGATTGTAGAAGAGGTGCAGGAGTATTTAAACTCGGGATGAGGAGTGAGAAAAATCTGGCAAATGCGGGGATAGATAGGTTACAGAGGGAGCAGGTGGAAAAGTGGACTGTTGGGGGCGGACTAGACCAGAGGATATGGAGATCCATGTGTTACAAACCAGCATTTAAGATATAGGTGCTTACAATATTTTATGTAATCCTATGCCATCTACTGAATGTGTAATGTATAATCTCATGCCGTCTACTGAATGTGTAATGTAGATGTGGTTGGTGTGTAATGAGACATCGCTGGACTCCTCGCATGATTGGGCTGTTAACCTTCAGGGTTTTACTCTATCTAGGTAGGACAGGAAATATAGGAAGGGAGGAGGAGTGTGTCTGTATGTAAGGAGTGATATGAAAGCAAGTGTGAAAGAGGCAATAGTGTGTGAAGATGGTAAAGATGGGGAAAACTTGTGGGTGGAAAAACAAGGAGGAGTTAACACAGAAAAAAATATTTTTGGTGTAATCTAGAGACCCCCAAATATCACTGAGATGTTAAAGGG
This sequence comes from Phyllomedusa bahiana, assembly GCA_025379985.1. Lineage (NCBI taxonomy): Eukaryota > Metazoa > Chordata > Amphibia > Anura > Hylidae > Phyllomedusa > Phyllomedusa bahiana. The sequence continues at coordinate 2,363 of JAODAL010055144.1, forward strand.
TCGGCTGCATAAACAAATGGAGTGGGCAGCACAGGCGGGTACAGTGGTGATAATGGGCGACTTTAATTATCCAGATATTGACTGAGGTCACAGTTCTGCTTCAACTGCAAAAGGGAGAAGTTTCCTCAACCTGTTGCAGGAAAATTTTGTGGAAGATCCCATTAGAAGTGATGCTCTGTTTGATCTGGTTATTTCTAACAAAGAAGAACTTGTTGGGGCGGTCACTATTTCTGAAAACCTTGATAACAGTGACCACAGTATAATAACTTATAGTACTTAACCTAACCTGGAAAAAACAGGCACAGGTCGGTAGGTCAAAAACATTTAATTCTAAAAATGCCAATTTCCCCTTATTGAGGGCACCACTACAGGGCATACAGTGTGGAAAATAAGTATTTGATACACTGGCAATTTTGCAAGTTTTGCAAGTTTTTCCACCTACAAAGAATTGAGAGGTCTGTAATTTTTACTGTAGGTACACCATCTGTGAGAGATAGAATATAAAATAAAAATTCAGTGTACATTTCATCTGTGAAAGACAGAATCTAAAAAAAAAATCAGAAAATCACATTGTATAATTTTTAAATAATTTATTTGCATTTTATTGCATGAAATAAGTATTTGATCCCCTACCAACAAGCAAGAATTCTGACAGACATGTTAGTTTTTCTTTAAGAATGCACCCATTACCTAGTATTAATTGCACCTGTTTGAACTCATTACCTGTATAAAAGACAACTGTCAGCTTACTCAATCAATAACACTCCAACCTCTCCACCATGGCCAAGATCAAAGAGCTGTTAAAGGATACCAGGGACAAAAGTATAGCTCTGCACAAGACTAGGATGGGCAAGCAGCTTGGTGAGAAGGCAACAACTGTTGGCGCAATTATTAGAAAATGGAAGAAACACAATATGACTGTCAGTCTTCCTCGGTCTGGGGTTCCATGCAGGATCTCGCCTTGTGGGGTCTCAAAGATTACCATTAGTAACACACTACGCTGCTAGTGATTAAAGGGGTTTTGCCACGATGTAATGTTGACGTGGGATCCTCCAAAATGGGTATTTAATCACTTTTCTAATATATTGATTACAAAAATTGCAGTCGAGAGAGCTACAGGCTGCCTTACCTGCCCTTATTACTTAAAAGCTTCACAAGATACAAGCTGACAAAGACTGCTGGCCAGCTTGCGCAGAGCGCACCACTTCTTATCTGATAAAGAAGCTGCAAGAATGCTTCTCAGATCAGGGTAGAAAATGTTGTTTTTGCTAACAGAATCCACCTATTGTAGTCGTGAATTATCTGAGTAGATCCCGGGCTTTAATCTATGACATAGATCATTAAGAAGCGCTTTCAGCTGCTGATGGAGCATAGGTATTTGTCTTTTTGTGTACAGAAATCCACTATTGTAGTTTGTTTATTTGGAGTGAGACATTTCACACGATCCCTTCTATGCACGGCTCAGTGCTCTGACTTGCGGTCTCCTCTCTCCTCTCTCTCTTAGCTCACAGAGGCATTGTTTACATTTGCTTCTTAGCAGATAAGGCCGTCTTGGGCAAACGCCGCTTTAAAATCCCTGCAGGCCATGCATGGTCCCCCCTGCTCACAACCAGTAACACCGTCCATGCCCACAATTCTGCGAAGTTCGCCAATGTCCATTCAGAGTAGGAATCATTTTTACCATGACTAGTGTTAGAGCAGTGACAAATAAAAAAATCTAAATCTCCTAGTTTATCACTAAAAATCTCGGTTCCGGATGAAAAGATTATTTTTCTAAAATCTTATAATAATTGAGCCATTGCTTTTCCCAATCGCGCCATTTTCACGCTCCCTGTAATTCTTGTCACCAATCAGCGCAGACACAGTGGGTGAAGAATGTCACCAGTGTTGTGATGTAGCGGGATCCTCATTGGCTGCCTGAAATCCACACCCTCATTTTAACCTATGACTCACATCACACTTCCTGTTCTCGCCAAGAGCTTCCACACATCAAACAGAATGGATAGCTGTCTCTCTGCTCACTTTTACAAAGCTAGTAGAGATATTTTCCCATGCATTTTTACTACAGAAAATTGTCCTTACAAGAGATTATTAGCTTAGGTACACAAGATTACAGATAATTCTAGTTATACGTATAGTTAGAGATTTGATACAGCTCCAGGTGCTGGCTGAACAGCATAGCTGCCTGCGGGAGGGGGGCTGCTTCGCGGGGAACGATCCTGCATCAAACTATTTCTCGTCTCAAGCCACTGTGAAATAGCAGCCAATTTAAATTCTGCTTGCCAGCACCAGCACAGTCTGATTACGGGTGTCTCTATTGTGTGGAGGGTGCGAGCGTCAAACATTATTACTCATATTCTCGACTCAAACCATGGTGAAAATATGCACCCAATTTTATTTCTGCATTTGCTACGCCACCACAGTCTGAGTTACGGGTTGTCCCGTTTTTTGGTGCACGTCTGCATTATATTACTCCATTTTCTCGTCTCAAACCAATGTGAATAGCACCAAATTATTATTTCTGCATTGCAACCTGCCACCACAGTCTGAGTTACGGGTGTGTCCCTTTTGTTGTGTAGTTCATGTCTGCATTTACATATTTCGCATATTTCTCGTCTCAAGCTACGTGAAATAGACCTTTTTTTCTGGCGTTGCCCTGCCACAGTGTCATAGGAGGAGGGGTGGGGCCCTTTGTTGTGGGGTACTTCTGGATCATATACACAGCTATGTCCAATCTCTCATAAGAAAATCGCTGTTCAATCAGTTTAATATATTTGTACGCCTTTGCCAGTTTTAAAAAGACCACGTTTACTCTCAGATTCTGTAGAAAAAATTTCTATTTCTATCCGTGATTGTCAGTTGTCTGCAAAAGACCTGCAGTTCTTTAGATACTTTGTAGAAAATTATTATACTTTGTACTCTGTTTGTCAGGTGAGAAAATACCACATTTTACTTCTATATTCTGCTAGGAAAATTCTATTTCTGTCCGTGATTGTCAGTTTCAGAAAGACCGCATTCTAGAAAATCTGTAGGAAAAAGTCAATTGCTAGCCTACTTTGTGGTTGTAAATCTCAGGACTAAGGGAAGCGCACACTGTTGATTTGGTGTTTACGGTTTTTCTTCCACAAGACCGAAATTTCACAGATATTCGATAAAACAATATCTGTTTCTAATCTAGTTTGCATTGGATATTATTAGGGATTTCAGAAACAAAACCTGGTTTGGGGAAAAAAATTTGCTATCTTTGCAGTACAGGTTTCAATAGAGACTGGAAAAAATCTTCTAGACCTTTTTAATATTTATCTTTCTGACATGAGCGAACTACAGTGTAAGGCGAGCAAAGAGGGGGGTAGGACGTGGATCTAGAGGTACGAGAAGCTTCCCTTCCAGTGCTCTGGTGGTCAACACGCAAGCTAGCACATTGTCAGTAGCAGGACAGGCAGGACTGTTATCGCTGGTTCGGTTACATGTGAATCTCAGTAAAGAAGAGCATCGCCAATCTGTTCTTCAGTGGTTAATGCAACCTGCATCCAGCGGTTTTACCTCCTCGTCCTCCCAGTCACGGCCACAAATGTCGTCATCATCATCGTCGGCATCCGTCCAACCTGAAGCAAAGGCATCCCAAATGTCAACCCACGTACAGACAACTGCGGATGATCCATGTTCTAAAAAGCTATTTGATGACACAATGCGGTTGGGGTCAGAAGGCATTTCAAAAGATCAAGAGGCCAAAGAGGATGAATTTTTCTGCTCTGACGCCCAATCGCTGATGCCGTCAGAGGAGAAGGAAGGTAGTCAGTCGGCACAAATCCTGAGCGGTCGGCAACGCCTTGCAGTGCCTGTGGCTTCTAGCCCTCAGCTTCAGGATGTAGACTGTCAGGACGAGGAAGTCACCTGTGATGATGTTGATAATGACATTGTGGATCCAACGTGGTCTTTTCAGCAGAATTTGCTTGCGAGCGCCTCATCAGTGGACGAGGAAGAAGATGATGAGGTAGTGTCGGTATGGGTGCAGCCTCAGAAAGGAAGAGGGCGGTCGTACAAGTCCGCTGAGATAAGTCCGACAGCCATGATCAGTGGTGGCAGTGGAAACACCGCTACTAGCTTATCTCTGTCGAAATGGTCCAGGACCTGTGAAGCCTGGGCCTTTTTCGATCAAGCTTCAGATTCGCCCAGCAACGTCATACGCTGGATTTGCCATCAACGCATCAGTAGAGGGAAAATCTAAAGTGGTTAACCACCACAAACATGAATAGTAACATGCAGCGAAAGCATGAATTGAAATGGAGGAATCACTTGGTGAAAAAAGGCCACACAGGTCCTGGGCTTCCAAACACTGTCACACCCTCTGTCTCCTCCTCCTCCGCCACTTCCAAGACCAAGCATTCCTCTGCTGCCCATGTCCCTCAGCGGCATGAGCAAGGATCAGCCCCAGTGCCACACACTGTCGCCCGAGTAGCATCAGCACCACCAGAGACACAGCCTACCCCTTCTCCTTCCATCAGTTTGACCTGCACGCCGTACAGCGGCCAGTCTAGCAGCCAGTCTTCCATGTACCAGGTGTGGGAGCAGGAGAAACGCTTTAACACCAACCATCCCAAAGCCAAAAGCCTGAATGTCGGCATTGCCAGGCTTTTGGCTTTGGAAATGTTGCCTTTCCGCCTGGTGGACACAGATGGGTTCTGCTATGTCATGACCCTTGCCTGCCCCCAATACCAGATGCCGAGCAGGCATTTCTTTGCCCGAAAAGCCATCCCTGCCCTGGAAAGCCACGTGTAAGCTAAAATCTCCAGCTCGTTGTCTGCATCTGTGTCCGGCAAAGTCCATCTGACCACCGATACCTGGACTAGTAAGCACGGTCAAGGCCGCTACATCTCTGGGACAGCTCACTGGGTGAGTTGGGTGGATGTCTCTGGTGATGATGATGGCTCTCAGGCTCGGCACACACTTTTCAAAAAAGCAGGGATGGTGCAGGTTTCTGTCCCCCAAGGTCCACAAGTAGCATCACGTGCCAAAAGAAATAAAGCCGTGTTGAAATTAATGTGTCTTGGAGACCGTCAACACACAAATAAAGAGCTGTTGATGGCTCTGCGTAAAGAGACCGAGCAGTGGTTTGGTGACAAGAACCTGGTGCCAGGCAAGGTGGTGTGCGACAACGGGTGAAATCTCCTTGCCGCCCTTAAGTTCGGTAGGCTGGAGCACATCTCTTGCCTGGCACACGTCATGAACCTCGTCGTTCAGAAATTTCTAAAGCACTACCAGGTTCTTGACTACCTGCTGAGGAAGGCTCGAGGTCTGAGCTCAAACTATCGGCATTCGCACCCTGCTTCGTCCCGGCTGGCTGCGTTACAACGTCATCTTTGCGTCCCAGTCAACCACCTCATTGTTGACATGGCAACACACTGGAATTCCACCTTCCGCATGCTTCCCAAAGAAATGGTCCTCTTGAAAAATAATTTTTTAAAATGCTCATTTCTTATGCAAATTGTATTCAGAGTGTCCAAAAGGTCATTTGGCTGGTTTGGCGGTTAGGAAACTGTAAAAGACAACAATTGTACACTGGAGTCATCTGTTGCGTCTTCTTCTCCTTCTAATGTCACGGTGGAATAGTTTTTTTAAACTAGTCAATTTCTTCTTGCGAATTTTTATCCTCCGGGTTCATAAAGGCATTTTTTTCTGGTTTTGGGGTCAGGCTACTTTAAAATGGATGCCAGGGGTGCCAGTAGGACAGTATTCCTGTCAAGGACCATAATCCAAAAGGGGCCTAGTGATATGTTAAAAATAGGAAGTAGTAATGGGTGGGCGCCCCATTTGATTTAGCTGCATGTGGCCATGAAACAGTTAATAGATAACTGATGGCAGCCCTGGCTCTCACCGTTAGGGGCAATCAGGAGAGCTTCAAATCTCTCTAAAAAAAATATTTTGAAAAAGTTAATTGCTTTGAGGTTATGTAGTGTCAAAAAGGGCTCCAGGGCTGGACACAAATTGCAAATTTTGAGGCTTAACATTTTCTGGGGCTGGAGTCACTATGGGGTCGCATCATCTGATCTTCAGGGGAGTCTGTCCCTAATCAATGAAGATTGATTTGGAGGAAAAATGAAACCTATGAATTCATTGGCTGAATCGCTCTGGGCATTTTTGCAGGTTTGGTGGTCAGGTCACTGTAAAAGACACCAATAGTAAAGGTCGTATTGAAAAAAAGCTTATTTCACATACTCATTTCAAATTGCACATGCCTCAAGGCAATCAAATTGAACAGCAATTAATGGGTGTCCACCCTTCTTGATCCACTATCCAAATCATAAGTCAGCAATTTCCTTCAACCCACTTAACAGTAGAATGCAGGAATTTGAGACAGGCCTCGTTAACGAACTGGTGACATCTTTTGCATCTTATTCACCTTCTAATGTCACAATGGAACAATGTTAGCAATGTGCCAGCAGTAGAATGGCAAGTAGCCGTAGCAGCAGCAGACGCAGCATTGGAAAAAATGTTTTTTTTAAAATAGCCAATTTCTTATTGCAAATTTTTTCACTGAGGGTCCATAAGGAAATTTTTGCTGGTTTTGGGGTCAGGCTACTTTAAAATGGATGCCAGGGGTGCCAACCGGGCAGTATTCCTGTCAGGATCCCAAATCAAAAAGGTGCCCGATGATATACTAAAAATAGGAATTAGTAATCGGTGGGCACCCCATTTGATTTAGCTGCATGTGGACATGAAACAGTTAATAGATGACTGACGGCAGCCCTGTTTCCCACCACACCCACTCTAACTAGGGCCCTGCCAGCTGAACCTCCGCGTTCCCCGTTGGGATGTTCTTGCTGCCACCACTTATATGAAAAGTTGTTGGTCCCTGGTGCAAAAAGTGATAGGGGTCTCCTGCCAGTTACCATGTGCCATTTCCAATACCGGTGTCTTATTTTGTGTTAAAGGGGCCCCGTAGCAGCTGCTGTCACTGTACCTGCTGTAGCTACGTCGTCCTCATGTTTTCAGTTAGCCATTGAACAGAATGAATTATTTTAGCCTGTGAATTTTTTTCTGTGACTCTTGTAGCCTAATTGTCTTGACTAAGATGTACTATGTATCCAATTTACTTTTGTGGATGTTAATTCCAGCTTCACCTCACCTGTCTGTAAAAATGAACCTGGTGTTCCTCTCCCATAGACTTTAATGGGAATCGGAGATTAATCGCAATCGAGGATCGAAAATAGGCGAGATGATTCCCCAAAATCTGGAATCTACTCGAAGCAGATTATTGGCTGATTAGCTCATCACTAACCATGACTCTTTGAGTACGATATGATCCAGTTTTTAATCCAGTTACACACTATTATTTCTAATACTGTAGACTTTAATTGACCAAATAGGTGCTTAAGAGGGACAGTGTCAAACACCTTTGCAGTCTAAAAACACTATGGGGGACATGTATGAAGATGGGCGCGTCAAAGCGCCTGTTTTCACGTTTTTTTCCCGTGAAAACTGCGCCCTGATGTATGTCGGCGCCGAAGTGCGCTCATACATGCGGGGCAAACTCCGACGCCTCCGACAGACAGACCACATTGAAATTGGTCTGTCTGTCGAAGCTCTAATGCACCTCTCTTTGCTGACCCGCATTCATACATGTGTCGGAGATTTCGAATGTGGTGCGTCCCGGCCCAGAACGCCCACAGAGCGCCCCTTCATGTTAGGCGCATAAGAAAGTGGCGAAGCTTGCGCCTAACAGCGCATTACTGCGTTTGACTGCGGAGCCGGCACAGTGAGGTGTATTATACGCCTGAAAACAGGTAAATAGCCCAATCATACATGTCACCCTATATCCACAGTCGCCATGCTATCCAGACCTCTACCCACCTCTTCATAAAGACAGACCAGGTTTGTCTGACAACCTCTGTCCTCATTAAAACCATGCTGACAATCCCTTTTAATATTATATTCAGCCACATATTCTTTTATATCAGTCCCTCAAACAGTTTTCCCGCAAGAACTCTTGGGTGTAAGCCATCTGGGCTTGAACCATTTTTACATTCCGCAAATTTATTATATCAGTTGATGTATTAACAGTACTGGTACCACCTATTTCCACACTGGGCCCGCCCCAATCAGCTACTCTCTCCTCTTTAGTATTTACAGAGCTGAAGAACCTATTTAATAGATCTGCCTTCTCCTGATCCCAAATGGCCAATTCCCAATTGCCGGTATTTAAGGGTCGCACATGCGTTAACTTTGGCTTTTTGGCATTTATATGTTTAAATAATTTCTTGGGTTTTGACATTTTGTATTTTAGCTGATTAGATCACCTTTTTACAGATTTCATAAAGCTCTTTGGAATTTTCAAAGGCTAATGATGACCCCTCTGACATATTTTCTAAATGCCTTTTTTTATTATGTATTGCCCTTTAAACTGAAGGAAGAAGCCTTGTTGAATTTAATTTCAATCACCTATGCTTTTTACCTTTTTTACCTATAGGAATAAATTTTGCTATATACAGTATTTCCACAAAGTACATTTAAAGCCCTCGTATTTAGCTTCTACATCATTATTTGATAATAGGCACTCCCATTCTACAGTGGGGAAAATAAGTATTTGGTACCATGGCAATATTGCAAGTTTCCCCACCTACAAAGAATGGAGAGGTCTGTAATTTTTTTTATAGCAGAGAACTGTGAATCTTTATTATTATATCTTTTCCTGGGAGAACACTGAAGATTTGACACTTTAATACAATGTAAAATAGTGAGTTTACAGCTTGTGTAACAGTGCAAATTTGTTGTGCCCTCAAAATAGCTCAACACACAGCCTTCACACAGATTTAATAAAGAAACACAGAATTTTTATGTAGATACAGGATACCTTTATAATTTTTTGAGGATTTCTCCATTTACAGCAGTCCACTGGGACATCCATGCACCCAACTAATATAAGTGTCTGCAATTTCAGAATATACATTGATATATCAGGTGACCAGATTGTTGCTTTTATGTTTTTTATGAGGTAGGTAGGCTGGCAAATACTTCACGGTATACTCCAAGTGCCTAACAGAACGTATTGACACTCCATGCTCCTCAGTATCACAGGGCCAAGCTGCATCCACAAAAAAAAAATAAACATGAGATATTAGTTGATATTATGGACCAAATACCGAAGCTTGAAACCCATATTGAGGGTCCGCAATGTCTTTAAAGTCATTACACTAACTTTATGGGCATTTTACAAAGTCACAGAAAAATGTTATACTTACTTAAAATTGCAGGAAAAAAATCACTCTAACTCACTACTACATATGCAGGTCAAAAATCCATTCCCAGTTAAATGCAATAAAAACCCTCTTTCTACATGGAGAAGTCGCACAGGGGCAGAATATTGCTCACATACTTACTTATTAGGAGTGGAGTGATTACTCAGTATATACAGTAGCTGCACACCAGCAATAGTAGCTACTAGCTCAAGAAGATTGAATGCTACCCTTCAATGATAATTTACAGTGAGAAATCAAGATCATTATATTTTTGGTAAACTAATTTAGCATCATCTCTTCGGTATTCAATGTACAATCCATTAAGGAATTATAGTGACTTGGTCAAAATTCGAGTGGTTTCCTTTCCTTTGCAGACAGGGGAGTAACTACCAGGGCAGCAGACATAGCAGCTGCCATGGTGCCCAGGTGCTTAAGGGTCCCGGAAGCCTGAGCAGCTGCTCCTGCTTCTGCTATCCTGGTAGTTCCACTCCTGCGCCCGCCGGCAATGAACATAACAGTTTACTGCCGGCGGGGCAGAGCTGCGGGGCCTGGCACATTCCTGCCTCTGAAAGCCCGGGGCTCTCTGTCCCAAGTGCTCAAAGGCAGGACTGCCTGGTCTCAGCAGAGCAGAGCAACTTAGGCTTTAAGCCTACCAGGCGCAGGCCCACAGTAGTGACGTGGGCAGCGTGATGGAGTCATATCATCACGTCACCTGCACTGAGCACAGGCACTGGCCAGGAGCTGAGCTGGTCGCATCGAGGGATCGTGGGACAGGTGAGTAAGTTATTTCTTATTTTTTAACATTAATGAAGCCTTTCTAAGTGCCACCCACCAATATATGGCCCCTATAGCCTACTTTAAACCCTGCCTGCCTACCTCTATGCTCCTATAGCTACCTAGATCACGCCTGCCTACCTATATGGCCCCTGTAAGCTACCCTAAACCCCACCTGCCTACCTATATGGTCCCTATAGCTATATAAAATCTGCCTGCCTACATATATGGCTCCTAAAGCCTACCCTAAACCCTGTCTGCCTACCTATATGGCCCCTATAGCTACCTAGACCCTAATTACCTACCTCTTTGGCCCCTATAGCTGGCCCCTATAGCTAGCTAGACCCAGCCTGCTTACCTATATGGTCCCTATAACCGACCTAAAACCTGCCTGCCTATCTATATGGCCCTATAGCTACCTAAATCCTTCTTGCCTATATGGGGCCCTATACTCAACCTAAACCCTGCATATATGGGGCTCTATAGCTACCTAAACTCTGCCTGCCTATATGGGGCCCCATACTCTACCTAAAACCTGCCTGCCTATATAGGGCCCTATAGCTACCTAAGCCCTGCCTGCCTATATGGGGCCCTATAGCTACCTAATCCCTCCCTGCCTACCTACATAGGCCCTATACTCTACCTAAACACTGCCTACCGGGGCCCCTATAGCTACCTAAACCCTGCCTGCCTATATAGGGATCCTATAGCCTTGACATACCCCGCCTGCTCATATAGGCCCCTATACCATACCCAAACACAGCCTTACTACCAATCTGGGGCCCCCTATAGCCTACCTAAACCCTGCCAGCCTATATGGGGACCCTATAGCCTACCTAAACCTTGCCTATCTGGGGCCCCTTATAGCCTACTTAAACCCTGTCTGCCTAAATGGTCTCGTACAGCGTACCTAAAGCCTGCCTACCTACGTGGCCTAATCTACCTAGCTACCTGGGGCCTACCTACAGCCTACCTACCTTGGGGCTGCCTACCTAACTGGGCCTAACTACTACCTACCCGTAGTCTGCCTACCTAACTGAGACCTGCCTAACTACTGCCTACTTACCTGAGGCCTATGTACTGCCTACCTACCTGGGGCCTATGTACTGCCTGCCTACTTACCTGGAGCCTACCAACCTACCTACCTAGGGCCTACCAACCTGTCTAATTGGGTCTACCTTTCTGGTAAAATGATTCAAAGGGGTACAGGCCATAGCTGTAACACAATCTCCAGGCGAATACTTTATTCCTCCCCTCTAGGAGATTGCTCCTCTAACTATGGCCTATACCCCACTGCTACATCTTTGAAGATTGAATAGAGGTGTGGGGCAGGGAACGAGGTGCTGTAAAAGTGAGGATTCTAAGATATTTGTGTTCAAATCTTCAGGGACGAGTGGTGGCTGAGAGAAGTCATCATAGGGGTCTGGACCGAATGCAGAACAAAAGGGAAAGTCAACGACATGCAAGAGAAACATAACAAGATGTCACAAGATGTAACTGCAGTGTAACCACTTATATGTCAGCAGAGCCTGTGTACACTGGTATTTACAACTACTGTATATGGTTCCTGAAATGGTGGTTTAATATAAGTCTGAGAGCACCTGTTTAGACGATACCTACCACTAAATTGGTCACTATATTGGCAGTAATTTGGTCTTTGTATAACTGAACACAAATTTCCCAGTAATATTATAGGGGTATTATTCAGCCACTTGCGGTGGTAATTTGTGGTCATGTTCTGGCGGTATAATCAGGCCCATATGTAGTAGCGTTATTGGTAATGTTGGTCTTGGTATAGTGGGATTTTTATGGCAGCAGTATGATGGTGATATGTTTGGTGAGATATTTTTCCCTTGTATTATCTAGTAATTGCATGTCCCGGTAAATGTTCGAGGTCAGGGAGGCAGAGGGGGGCTCCATTAAAAAGTTTGCTATGGGGCAAGGCTTCTCTAGTTACGCCCCTGTTTAGACATCTAGGGACACATGTATGAAAACTATCTTGGTCTAATACTCACTTTGTTTTCCATAGCAACCAATCATAACGCCCCTCTCATTTCATATAGTGCTCTGGAAAATTTAAAGGGGGGCTCTGGTTGCTCTGGCCAACAAAGTGAGATTTAGACCTAGACAGTTTTCATACATGTGGCCCCTATTGTTTTAAAAAAAAATTGGGCTGTTACTAACATACAGAGGTTTGAAGCATACAGTTATTATCCTTTTGCATTTATTAATAAGAAAAGATCAAAATAAATTCTGGCAAATTTACTATAGTGCTCGCACCTTAAACCCGCCAAAAAATGGGCATCTAGTTTTAGATACATTTTTAATTTGTTTAAGACACTTTCTGTGCTTCATGATGAGCCTTGGGGCTAACATGATACACGTGCTAAAATTTTGTGTGCAATTTTGGTGTAAAATACGGCAACTAATAGTTAGTATAAAAAGTTTAAAGATGCCTCAAAATTATCAAACAGCATGGTGCATTTTTGGTGCATTTTCAGACTACTTAGTATAGGGTTACACTAACTTTTGACATGAATTTAATTGCGGCGAATCTCGTTAAAAAACAGCTATTTCCTGGCTTCAGAGAGCCTGTAGGGTGTTGTAGAACGTTGTGCCATGATCAAAAATGCATAGGGAGCGTGGTTGGTTCCTTCATTACAATGCTGTGTTTTTAGTATTTACACGCACATGGGCAGCCGCCGCTCTTAGAATTCCTTCACTCTTCAATTCCCTGGGCACCTCAAGGCAAAACGACCAATAAGTGAAGCGGGAACGCAGCCTGACAAGGTAAGGTCAGTGCCAGAGTGAAAGAACCGAGCTGAGGGCCAAGATCCTATTATAACGTCAAAGAGCGCACTCCTTTTACACCGACATCAGATGATTCCACAGATTAAGACAGAACCTGTTCTGTTAAACACTGATACATGTAGAAACCCCCCGAAAGAGTGGAGAGGGTGTCGGCAATAATTTTGGGGGTTGACGTCACTGATCACTGCCCTTCTTTTTAATCTGTCAGTGTTCCGCTTTCAATCGGTCAATAATCCATCCCTAAATTTCTAAAGGCCAAAAACAAACAGGATTGATCCCAAAACAGAGATGACCCATAAATGGATATTTGCATGCCTTCTGTGTTCTGTATCCACTCCTGCTTTTGGCTAGCTAAACATCAGACAATCCTGATCCTTTTCATTCCTTCTGACTAGTGTTGAGCGATTATTATCGACAAAGTTGAAATCGGCACAGTTTTTATGGTGATCGGATTTTTTAGATCATGCGATAATTTAGGTTAAAATCTGTGCATCATCGGCACTTCCTATAATTTTGGCGGTCAGCAAATCAGATTACAGAATAGAGCAGGGTGAGAAGTGTGTGCGACGTCATGACTGGGATGTGTATGGTTGCGATTGGCTGGAAAAATCACATGACCCTTTTTACAAGAACAGCGTTTCCTGTTCAGCCTCAGGGTCTCTCAGTTGTCTCAGAGCAGAAGGACGTGCGCTCTGCTTGTGTCCAAACTGCTCAGCGAAATTTAAATTATTTTTTCTTCACAGAGAAACCTCTACTATTAGCTGTGATCCTTACAATTTAGTTAGATTAGAGATTGAAGATTTTATATAGTAAGGTTAGAGAATTTTAAAGGAGCACTACCGCTGTAAAGTCAGGGGTTGGTAGCGGAGGGGGGCCCCCCGCGGGCGAACACAACAAGCTCTATAAAGAATACTGATAAAGTTCACCAAGACTTAGTGTAGACATTGCAATAGCTTAAATTTATTAACAGTTTTCTATTGAAATATTTCCTGGATATTGGGCAGCCTGAACTTATAGGATACACATCTTTTCTATTTAATGAAGGTCTCTTTGTTTATTTGCTAAACTCCACTTTTATTATCAGTATACAATTTTAGATAGTGTTCATTTTTAATTTTGCCCATTCCAACCTTTGTTGATTTATCCACCTTGTACTTAAATTAGAATCCAGCAAGTCACACAGGTTGATAGGTTTCCAAAAATACCTTGTAATATCCGAATAAAATTTTAGATACGTGTTTTTTGACTTTGGCGCACTACAGCTTTGTTCATTGAGGCACCCTTTCACTTAAATGTGAATACTGCAATTTTTTTTGTCACCACAGGTGAATTGATAGGTGCCAAAAAATACCTTTTTAATTATCCGAATACATTCAGATACGTGTTTTTTTCACTTTGGCGCAGGGCCCGCTTGTTGAATAGATCAACTTTGCATTAAATTTGAATACAGCAATTTTGTAGTCACCACAGGTGAATTGATAGGTGCCAAAAATACCTTTTATTATCACATAAAATTTACAGATAGGTGTTTTTTGACTTTGGGCGCACCACAGCTTTGTTCATTGAGGCCCTTGCACTTAAATGTGAATACAGCAAATACTAAAAGGTCCTATTATAAAAAAAAATGGTTTTTTTCTAACAGACATTTGTTCTTCACAATTGTCCAAAGGGTCAAGGGCATGCTTGAATTTTTGGGGGGGAAATTTTGCTGGAAAAGCAGCTAACAAAGGGTCCTATTGTAAAAAAGTTTTTCAAAACATTTTTTTTCACAATTTTCAAGAGGGGCTCAAGGGTGATGGTCTTTCAAAACAGAATAGGGGACACGTTAATGGACACATATTGCAAAATGACTTGTTTTTTGCAAATCTTTAACATAGAAAACAACCCCAAAAATTGGACAACCCATTTAATAAAAAGAAAAAAAAGAAACAAAGACTGGGGGGATTTCCCTCCAATTTTTTAAAATGTTTTTCAGAATTAAACAAAAAAAAACTGCATGTAAAAAAATAGCTGTTTTAAAAAAAATTTCCCTGAATTGTACAAAAGGGTTACAGGAAAACTTGACCAATTTTGTTTTTTTCAGAGGCATGGGGTATGGAGCACGGGCAGAGAAAAAAAGTACGAGACAATTTCCCCACCTTTAGTAAAATGGGAAAAAAAATTCCAAGAAAAGGGCACCTGGTGGAACAGACGTTAACCACCAGTAAATTTTCCCAATGAAGCTCAAATTGGGCCCCCATCATACAGGGGCAAGGGGCTACCCAGGACAGGGACAGAAAATGTCCAGTGAAAATAAAAAGTGGTGAAAGACTCCCTTTTTTCCCGCACTTTTTTTAAAATTTGGGGTCCTGCAGGTTTGGGGGTCATGCGTGGCCCCGGACAGGTATATCAATGTCCAGGAAACTAAAAGGGGTTGAAAGACTCCTTTTTCCGGGACTTTTTAATCGGGGGTCATGCAGGTTTGGGCTCATGCGTGGCCCGGGCAGGATAGTCAATGTCCAGTCAACTAAAATGGTGGTTCAAAGACTCCTTTTTTTTGCCTTTGAATCTATTCATGGGATTTGGGGGTCATGCGTGGGCCCGGACATGGGTATCAAGTCCAGTTCAACAAAATGGTGGGTTTAAAAACTCTTTTTCCGGGACTTTTAAATCTGGGGGCATGCAGTTTTGGGGGTCATGCTGCATTCCAGAACAGGGGTATTTAATGTCCAGTTCAAGTAAGATGATTTCAAAACATACTCCTTTTTGCACTTTTAAATTTTTGGGGGATCAGGGTTTTTGGTCATGCGGGTACAAACAGGGGGTAGTGAATGTTGTTTTTTTTTTTTTTGTGGCTTTTAAACCAAAATGTTTGCCAAGATTTTAAACTATCCATTTTACGTTTGGATTTTTAAATTCCCCTTCTCCAGCCTGTTTGGGTGTAAGAATGAAGGGGTTGTTGCTCCTTTTCCCAAAAACTTTAAGGGCTCGCCATAATCGACTGCTCACTATCGACTACGGGCGATGATGGTCGCTATCGACCACGCCGATTTCGAGGCCAACGCAAACGCTCAACACTACTTCTGACAATGAAAAGAAGGGAAAACCAAACAAATGGCAACGCCTAGAGTGGTGGAGGGGGAAATAATAATAATAAAAATTTTTATTTAAAACCCCAAACATATTCCGCAGCACTTTACAATATAAGGAAAAAGCACAGAAAAACCAACTTTACATTAAAAAAAGCTACGTATAAATCAGACACAGGGTGAGTCCCTGCTCGCAAGAGCTTAAAATCTGTTAGGTTTTTTTATTTTTTTTTTTGAAAAAAAGGGTCAATTCTTTTTTACAATGGACCAGCCATTTACAAAAATGGGGGGGGTTAAAAACATAAAATGTAAATAAACCTGCCCCCAGCCATACATCATATACAATAAGTGCCAGGGGGTGCCAAAGTGCAAAAAATTGCAAATCTGTGACAGAATTTGGGGGGTTGGGGAAAATTGGGGGATCTTGATAGCTTGTCTAAAGATGAGTTTCAGAGCGCACTAAAACTGTGGGGTTGTGATTGTCCCTTTATCACAGGGGGGAAACATTTCCAGAGAACTGGTGCAATAGTGAAAAAACTTGGGACGAGCATGGGGTTTGGGAGATGAGGGTGTATCTTAGATCATGCAGAGCGGAGAGAGCGGGAAGGGGGGTAGACAGAGAAAAGGAGGAATGAAGGGGGGCAGCACTGGGAGACCCTTATGTGTGAGAGTGATGAGTTATTTTGTATTTTTACTGAAAGGCACCATGCAAGACACCCAGGGAAAGGGGCATCAGTATACTCTGGAAAGAAAGACAAGCCTGGTGCTGCATTCAGGACATTTTGGGAAAGGGGGGAGGTTTAAGAAGGAAGACCAACAAGGGGGGATTACATAGTAAAGACGAAATAAAAAAGCAACAATGAAGTTTTGAGTTTTTTCCACAGTGAGAAATGGACGATTCTGGAGATTTTTCTTGGGGTGCAGGTGACGGGAGGGGGAAAGGGATTGGATATAGGGGGTAAAGGGTCAATAAGTCTAGTAAAAACCCCCAACAGGGGGCCGCGCCTAGAGTTAGGTGGTGCCACACAGGGAGAGAAAAAAAGCAGGGTGGGGTGGGTTAGTAATGGGGGGAACAGAATTCATTTTAGTGATTTTTAGTTGGATAAAAAGGGGACATGATGTCAAGACAGGGGACAACAATCACTGGTGTTTTGTAGCAGGAGTGTGTCTCAGGAAAAGTATATTAGTGCAACCGTAAATGGTACTGGAAGCCAAATCTACTGGGTTTGTCCAATGGGGCTGTGTAAGTGAAAAGAGGAGGGACCAAGAACGATCCCTGAAACCCCGCAGCAAAAAAAAGGGGGGAAGGTAGAACCGAAAAATGAAACACTGAAGAGGGGTCAGAGGGGTTGGGAAGAGAACCAAGAAGAGGGGTGTCCTGGAACCGAGGGCGGAGCATGTTGGGGAGAGGTGGTGATAAACAGTGTCAAATGCTGCAAAAGGATCCAAAGAACAGCAAGGATTTTACCCTGCGTTTTTTGTTTCGGGAGATCTTTTTAAACTTTAAAAAGCAGTTTCTGTGGATGTAGGGTGCGAAACCGGTTTCCCAAGGGTCTAGAAAGAGTTAGAGAGAGATACGGATCAGGCGAGAGTAACCAAGCTTCCGGGAGTTTTTGGAATAAAGGGCGTTAAGACTGTGGGTATTGGCGGCACAGGGGGGCCAGAGAGGCTTTTAAGTAAGGGATTATAACAGCTTTTAAAGGAAGATAAAAAACCCCAGGGGAAGAGAGGGGTTAAAATTTGTAGGAGCTGAGAAGGACAGTTTAGAAATGGACGACAAGTGGAGGGAATGGGGTCCTAGAGCAAGTGTGGGGCAGCAGACAGGAGAAGCCGGGACACTTCTTCTGTTTCGGGTCAAGGGCTGAAGCAATTAAGGATGTCGGGGGGGGACAGATGGGTTTAATTGGGATTGTGATGTGATTTTTTTGCCGGAGCTGCCCAATTTTGCTTTGAAGTGAGGGCCAGGTTTCACAAGAGTCAGTGACCGGCCTGAGCTTTGGGCCTGAGGGGAGGGAAAGTGCCAAAAGGCGTTTAGGGTTGTTGTTAAGGTTAATGGGGGAGGTAAAAATTTTTTTGTTTGGCGCAGTGAAGGGCATGTGGATCCAGCAGAATTTTGGGGTGAAAGTCTCATATTTGACTTTCCCACACCCCTCAGCACACCTGGGAAAAGCGCTGCAGAGGCAGTCGAGGGCTGTGCCCAACTGCGGGGGTCTGACTCTGGGGTCTTGTGAGTGGTCCAATATTCCAGGGGTAGTGAGATTTTTATTTTTAATGTTTAACATCCAGGGCAGGGGCAGGAAAAGAGGGGATTTGGGGGCGGGAGGGCTTAGGTGTCGGGGCTCCTGATGTTGATAGAGCGGAATTTCGAATGGCCCCACGGGTAGGTGTGTCCAGAGAAGCTGAAAGTTTTTTTTAAGTAAAAAGATAAGGTTTTGACCGAATTTCATAAGGAAGTTGGGAAGATTAAAAATTGAAGAGGTGACAAAGACCAATAAAAAAGAGTTCCCATCCTTGGAGTTTAAAAGTCAGGAAACTGCGAGAGGCCAAGAGAAAGGGTTTGTGAAAGAAACGAGAGGGGGAAGGGACATAGGGGTACAATGGGATTTTAAATCACCCATGATAGGTGGGTATTTCAGTAGAGTAAAGAGGAAGCCAGGACAAAATGATCCAGAAAATGGCGGGGGAGCCGGGGCTGTAGACAACCGCCTGATGGAAAATGGCCAAAAGTCTAGGTGTGGGCCCCAAAGAGGGGAAAGTGAGGAGGGAAGGGGGGTGACCGGGAGGTGCAATGGGAGCGAGAATATCCAACTCCTCCACCCCCCCTTTAGGGCGGGGTGTGGGGGAAGTGTAGGCCCCCCATAGGTAGGACAAGGGGGGCGGGGTTTTGATTGCTGGAAACAGCATTAGGAAACCCCAGGGTTTCAATGAGAAGCGGTCTTTTTTTAGCAGCATGAAGCCAAGAGTGCCACAATGACAAAAATTGTGGGGGGTGGCACAACTCAGTAGCCCCAAAGTGGGACAAGAACAGGTGGAGGGGAAGCAAATCAGGGCCCACAGAGTGGCACAATACAAATTCTGGAGGTGGGACAACAATACAAAATTTTTGGGGGGTGGCAGCAACATCAGTACCCACAAGGGGCACAATACACAGTGTGGAGGGGAAGCAACATCAGGGGCCCACAAAAGGGCACAAAGACAAGACAAAACTGGAGGGGGAGCAACATCAGACCCCAAGGACACAATGACAAATTCTGGAGGGGGCAGCCACATCAGGGGCCCACAGATGGCAGAATGACGCAGTGTGGAGGTGACGGCAGCAGCAGCATGAGGTCAGAGAGTGGCACAATGACAAATTCTGCAGGTGGCAGCAACATGGTAGGCCACAGAGTGGCATAATGACGCAGTGTGGAGGTGACGGCAGCAGCAGCATGAGGTCAGAGAGTGGCACAATGACAAATTCTGGAGGTGGCAGCAACATGGTAGGCCACAGAGTGGCATAATGACAGGGTGTGGAGGTGGCGGCAGCAGCATCATCAGCAGCAGCATGAGGTCAGAGAGTGGAAAAATGATAGAGTGTGGAGGTGGCGGCAGCAGCAGCACTAGCATGAGGTCAGAGAGTGGCACAATGACAGAGTGTGGAGGTGGGTGGCAATTCCAGTCCCTGGTAAAGATGGTTGTAGGCAGATGGAGCAACTGGCAGCAGATGTGTGGCATCAGGCGGGTGGCAGCATCAGAATAGTGGCTGAGGCAGGTAATTAGAATCCAGACTCATTTATCAAAGTTTTGGGGAGGCGTCATGGCTGATATAATCTGATACATAAGGCATTGGTGCGTGGAAATCCTGGCCGATCCATGCCTGATTCATCTTGACAAAGGTCTCTCCACATTTCGGGTGGACAAGCGGGTTCTATTTGGGGTAACGATGGCCCCCGCCGAACTGAACACCTGCTCTGATGATACACTACTGGCCAGGCAGGACAGCTTCTCCACTGCAAACTTGGCAAGTTGCGGCCACACATCAAGTTTGGCTGCCCAGTAGTCCAGCGGATCTTCTACCTGGGGTGGCAGAGGGCGGTACAAGTAGGCCACCACCTGCTGGTCCTGCTGCTGATGAGTACTCTCCTCACTAGGTGGGTGAAGGACGCTGCTCATCAACGACTCCAGATTTAGGCTGCTGCTGATGGAGTTGCTACTGCTCCTACCCCCCACCCACCTCCCCACAGCAGCCGTGGCAGTGGTACGTGAGCGATGAGGAACCCCCAGTCAGACCTGACAGAGGATGGACGATGGCGCACATTAGAAGAGGCCAACTGACTACACAGGATTTCTCTACAGTACGCCAGTTTCTCCTCACTCTCGGCAGCTGGAAAAAAAGAACTCATTTTCGACCGGTAGCGAGGGTCCAAGAGGGTGGAGAGCCAAAAGTCATCCCTCTGCCGGATGACTATTCGGCTGTCACTAGCCAGGCAAATCAGCATGCTGCGGGCCATCTGCGCAAGTGACTCTGAGGGACTCCCTGCCTCCATCTCCACTGTACACTGCCACGGTGCTTCTGGGTCATCTGCCTCATCTTCCTCATGTCACTCTACCTCCTCCGGATGCTCCTGCTTCTCCTCTTCTATCACCTGACTAGAAAAACCACTCATTTCACCAGACACTGCTTTTGCTCCAATGTCCTCCTCCTCCTCCAGTCGGGCCCCCACCGACTCATTGTGGCTGTGTGGATGTAGGCGCCACGTCTCCAGTCTCCTGTCCAGACAGATTTTGCAGCATCTGTTCCAGGACATGAAGAATGGAATGACGTTAATTATCCCGTAGTCCTGGCGACTGACAATAACGTGCCTCTTCAAAGGGCCCTGACAAACGGCGGGTTGTCACGCATGAGCTGCCACTGGCTGACATCAAAATTACACAGTGGTGTACTTCTGTCCGGTTGCATCATCAAAAAATTGTTAATGGCCTTTATCTGTTCATACAAGCGGTCTAACATATAGAGGCTGGAATTCCAATGGGTGGAAACATCGCATATCAGCCTATGTTGGGGGAGGCCGTTCTGCCGCTACAACTCAAGGAGGGTGTGCTTGGCTTTGTAAGAATGGATGAAGTGCATGCACTGTTTTCTGGCCATTTTTAGAATGTCTTGCTGATGGGTGGAAGACTTCAGGAACCTTTTGACAACCAAAATTTGAACACGGTGCCCAGGGCAGGGCGCATGGGTCATCCCTCCTCGGTGCAGCACGGACACCATGTTCCTTCCATTGTCTGTCACCATGGTTCCGATTTGCAGTTTTAGCGGAGAAAGCCAACCATCGATTTCTTGTTGCATGACGCGGAGCAGTTCCTCCCCTGTGTGACTTCGTTCACCGAGGCAAGCTAGGTGTAGAACTGCGTGACACCGCTGTGCCCTACACATGTGGTATGATGGAGCAGTACTTGTGGATAGTGTTGAGCGATTTTTATCGACAAAGTTGAAATCGGCAAGGTTTTTATGGTGATCGAAATTTCCAGATCATGCGATAATTAAGGTTAAAATCTGTGCATCATCTATTAAAATTGCGCCTTTTTCGGCGGGTTCCTGTCATTTTGGGGGCCAGCAAATGAGATTACAGAATAGACAGGGTGAGATGTGTGTGCGACGTCAATGAAATGGGATGTGTATTTGTTTCGATTGGCTGGAAAAATCACATGACCCTCGTTTTAAAATAGAACAGGTTTTTTCCCGTTCAGCCTCAGTGGGCTCTCAGCGTCTCATAGGGAAGGGCCTGCGCTCTGCCGTGTGCCAAACAGCTCAGCGAAATTAGTCTATTTCTGCACAGAGAAACCTCTACTATTAGCTGTGAAACTTCCAAAATTTAGTTATATTAGAGATTTGAAGATTTTATTAGTTAGCTAGAGAAATTTTAAAAACCCAGCA